>JASDQU011508698.1:2843-13326 GCA_032191745.1 Picea mariana
ATCTTAGGGTATTCTATTATGATAACCTTTTGAACCAGGGTTCCATAGATAAACTGTCACTTGTATTTTTAATTCCTTAATGGAATAAATAGATTTGAAAAGGGGAAAACCCTATATTGAATATGATTCCATGATTTAACAGTTATGATAGCATGTGTTATGCAGAATATTAATTCATTGTTTGTATATGGATCATCGCATATATAGAATGTAATTTTCTCTTTAAAAAGTAGGACTGTTATTTACTTTATTTTTATTCTATGGTACTTATACAGAGGTTGATATGGTCTACAACATGTGTATTTATGTACATAAATACATCTATATGATTATATGGAAATACACATAGTCATCTTGTATTCACTTATAATTTTCCAGAATACAACCAACAGTTCTACATTCTTTATGCCTAGTCCAACATGTACATATATTAATGTMTGTGCATATATATATATATATATATATATACATAACTCAACTTCATTAAYARCTAAAAATTCACAATAGCTTTCTTATCTTTACTCGATGGAAAACATCAACCTGTAATCAATTACTCTATAATCCATTTCATTCTATCAGTTATTAATCAACAAAACATTCAACAAGGAGACCAGTAGATGTACATATCTGAATAAAGTGTCGAAACAACAAATGGAACAACGAAGTTCCACCCAACCATACAACAAAACAACCAAACTACTTGCTTCGTTCACCCCCTAGCCTGACCTTGAGTCCATAAGGGCGAATTCCAATGATCATCTTTCGCTACAGTCCTCATTCATATCAGAAATTCCCTTGCCTCACACTCAAAATAGTGTTCATAACAACAAGTGATATCCTTTCTCCAGCATACTAAGCAACGTCTTGCCTCCTCCCATATGTTGTATATCATGAGCATCTTGTGCTGAGGTCTTTTTCCCTCTTTGGGAATTTTCCTAACTTTACAAATCCTTGATTTTCAGGGGCTGCTAGTGGGCAAATTCCTCATTTTCAACTTGTAAAATTCATCCCCGAGGTAGTTCAAGTATGTTCCCCACTCATCGAGTCATGGTTAGCTGATTTCAACCTAGCTGTTCCATTTGACCTTCACCAATTAATATAAAAATATGTGTATTTTACATGTGTCATAGCCAAAGAGTTTGTTGAGAAAATCAAATATTTTCCCAAGAGTAACAATAATTAATTACAAATAATCAAATTCCAAGTTCAAAATTTCCATAAATGGCAATAATTTTCAAAATACGAATTTGCCAAAAACGAAAATAAAATTCCTAAGTGCATACAGACTTTAATAATTAATTATTTTGGGGGATATTACAACTTGAGCCATGTTTTTGCATTGTGTTCGAGGTTATTCTATTCATTTTCCCCTTGGCTTCATGAAACATCCTTTGCCTGTCTGCGATTTTATTCTCTGTACATACCTTTGTGGCACCATCCTTGTGTAAGACCGACAACTTGTAGAATAGAACCTCGAGCTTGGTAAATGAATAAAGAATACGAAACCCAGTTGCTTTCCTCTCTACGCAAGGTAATACCTGACGTTCTTCCTTCATGCTTTGGTAACTTTCATCGATAAACTTGTTTGGGAACTAAAGGGGTTAGAAATGCTTGGGATCTCGCCTTTGTGGGTATTCCTTCTAGTTTTACACCATGGTTTGAATCTTGAGTGTTCCTGTTGTGTTTTCTAGCCTTACTATGTGACATTGCTGATTGTGATTATTTACACAAGTTAATTTTTTGTATTAACTGTGGGGAAGCCCGAATTCTATGTGTTGTGTTAGAGGGTTAACCCTGCAATATTGTAACTCTGTCCTCGAAAATATTTAACGTTCTAGGTGTGTTTGTAGTTCTACCCTATCTAAGAAAAATATCCAGTTTAAAGGAGTTTAGCCCTGTATAAATTTATTTTACCTCATTGTGTAGATTGTGCTCTGGGTGAATAGACAAAATAGACATATGTATAGGATAATGTTTCCATGGATTGTAGACTCGGTCTATTTTATTTTCGTTATCACTCTAAATAAACTCATGAATATATTCACCTATAGGTATGGTGACAACCCTCTAATGCATTATGTATCTTGCATTTTGAGCACGTGGTGAACAATGGTCAAGTTAACTTAACCCTTTTCTTATAAATCAACACTCCATGTCTATATAAGAATTTTGTAATGACCCTCTGTGTATTAATTTCACCTATAATTTATACAGCATAAATTCTTATATAAACTTCAACACTGAATCTTTGTTCTTGAATCTGTGTTTTATATAGAAAATCTAGATTTCTTTCGTGTAAATGAAGTAGTAGGGTGAAATACTTCCCATACCCTTTCTAAATCTTTTCTATTTGAAAAGATTGTCTTTTGTGGAAAGATTATGGTTTCACTGTGTGCATACATCGTATTTTAATACTTTGTTTATGCATAAGATTAAATTCTGGGTTTTATATAACATAGATGTATACAAACCCTGAAATGTCGACCCTCTATCTGAGAATTTTCATTCTTGAATTCCTACAGGGAACCCGTATTGGGCCATCGATCCCTGTTGCATAGATTTCACTGTATTTTTTTTTTAATAAATCATAGATAATATCGAGACTAAACTAGATATCAGGTTAGACATAATTGTATTCTAAAAATGTTCTTTTCTTTTCATTTGATTTCGTTTGTGGAAGAAAATCATGACCTAGGTTCTATATAATTCACACAGGCAAAGTTTACCCTATGTGGGGTTTCCTGACTGTACTTCTGAGTGTTTTTAAATGTTTTAACACTATTTAGTTTATTGTTTAAAGTATTAAGTATCAAAGTATTACTTTTTCAGTTACAATAACTAATGATGGGGCCATGTCTTCTTTTGTGAGGGTACCCATCAACCGTTCTTGGGTCCACTCCTCCCCCTTTGGGTGGTTGATGTAGGCCCCCTACCCTCCTGGGATTTTGCGACCTCTTAGTCTAGGATGTTTATTTCACCTAAGTCGTATCGACTCTTCGGGATCCCGATTGAACCTAATTAAATTATACACAAACCCCTTTTTCTTCTTTCAGCACAGGTCTTGTGATAACTGCAACCTCTGTCTCCGCGCTCTGGATGCTCTTGAATTTGTGGATGCTAGCTCTCTTTCACTAGCCCCTTCCTACACACACCCCTGGGATATGACCTTACGTAAACACATGATTGCGAGCACGAGCAAGAGTGGTTTTAGACCAACCTGCTTTTTTCCTCGCAATTCACCTCAAGCAGCGACATTTTCGTTTGTTAAAACCGTGGTTCCTATTGTGGCCCAGTCAAGAAAAATTAACATCCGAGCATGTCCTAGCCCGCAATACTTCTCGTCCATCGATCTCTTTCCTTCGGTGATGACCCATGATCAACAAATGTTATCGAATCTCCTTTCTTGCCTTATTTCCTTTTTCCACGCGCGATCCTAGATCTCCACAATCTATCGACACATAGCTCCCCTATAAATCAATGACTAAGGTTGATTTCTCCTTTCGAGCTTCAGGAGTTTCAACTCTCAAAATTTTATTTCCTTCATGTGGAAATCTTCCAAAGTGGAAGATCTTTCGACATGTGTCCCTTTAAATATGCGATCAAGATCTCCTTTGCAAATTCGGCCTTCCGGAATCTCAATTCTAGAACTCTCGCTACCTCTGACTAGTTATCTTCTGGAGGGGAATATCTGTTGACATGTATTGTCCCCAATCAATGGCTATGCTTCTGATTCAAGACTTTGGCCTCCTCGACCAAATCAATGGTCCTTCGACTTCCTCCATGATCAACGATCTAGATTTCCTTCAGGACTTCGACGCTTTCACCCTCTTCTTTCCTCTAGAGTGTTCCATACCCATAGTTATATATCTAGTGCCACAGGTCCACTTTCAAATCAACAGCTCTCATCCACTATGGGACTTTGGCCTTCAGCATTATCAGATCTCAACAAACACAAATCTCCATAGCGAATCCTATCGAAGTGTCAGATCTTCTGACAAATGTCTTCCCTGATCTAATGGTTATCCAACAAAATGAATCTTCATCCTCCATGTGTCCCCTCGTAGATCAATGATCCATGTTTTTCCTTAGGGATCAACAGACCTGAATGCTTCAAGCTTCGAGGCTTCAGAACATTCCAAAACTCCACTTCTCAAAAACCCTAGAGTACGATCCTCCAAAGTTCACGATCTGGTGACACCTGTCCAAACTAGATCAACGACTATTGTCCTCTTTGGTTGCTCGACTCCAGTGATTTGAAACCATTCTCCTTCACGTTATCCTAGAGTGATATCACCCGGAGTTCACGATTGTGCACCATGTAACCTTTTTGGATATGACGGTCCAAATTCTCTTCGGGTCTTCGGGCTCTTCGACACTTTGGCTATTCAGGATTCAGGAGTTTCAAAATCCTATGCACTCGTTTCTCCTAGATTTCTTTTACCCAAAACACATGATCTCTTGATGCATGTCTCCCCCTTGATCTGACGACCTTTATTCGCTTCGGGTCGTCGGGTTTCAGGAGTTTCAAATCCTACCCACGGATTCCTCTCGTAGTGCTTTCACTCTAAAACTCATATCTTTCACCACCTATCACCCTTGACGATGGACGATATATGTTCATTTCAGGACTCCAGTACTTTGACAAGTCCATTGTCTTGTTCACACCAAGGTTATGTCTTGGGCACTTACCTCCGGATCCAATGGATGCTGGTCCTCTGTGCTCAGATCCAACGGATTAGGCCTGTTCCTCTCCTCTAGGCTTCCTTCATTCACTGGACATAGATATAACGGTCCAGACTCTCTTCCACAACCGATCCCATGGTTGTTGTCTCTCCTCCTCTTGAGATTTTTACTTCTTCCCCTTGGAAGACTTTTGTCAGTGTTCAAAGGTTTCGACCTTTGAAATTTCTCTTGTGAACCCAACTATATTGGGTCTAGCTTGTGCTCTTGAATGCGTTGCCTTTTCTGATCTTTAGGACTTATAATAATACTGCTTGCCATGCACTCCTTGCATTATCTCTTCTAAGATTTTCGATATAATCAGTCTCCTAAGAGTCTCTGCCCTTCTTTTTCCTTCCAAAGTAAACATTTGTGCCCTCCTAGCAACCTTCTACTCAATGCAAACCTTGTAGATATTTTCCATAGGGTTTTCAAAAAAATTGTGAGTATCTTCCTCTAATACTCATCTCCTTGAACTTGAAAAGAGTTCTCTCTATGCACTCTTGCACCTGCTCGATGCCCTCCTGGAAGATCTCTACATAATTCTCAGTAACTTGGTTTCTCTATGAACTCAACACATATTTCTTCCTGTGCAGTCCTTTCACTTCTGCTGATGAAGGTTCAATGGTATCTCTCCTGAGCTTATCTAAGGTTAACTCACCTTTGTCAATGCACTCCTTGTGGACAAACGTGCACTACTTGTAGTCAAAACTCAAAGGAGAGAAACAATTGAAACTTATACAACACTTCACCAGTTCATACATTCAAAACATGAATGGCATATAAAAGAATAACAATGAACACAAATACATAAACGCACTATATGTAGGAAAAAATTATTTTCTATTATCTCTATGTGTCTATACAGATGTTTACAAAAAATGGATTGTGACAGAGTCCCAGTTCTCTCAAGCTCTCCTAACCTAAATCTATCCTAAGTTTTTCTTTTGCTATCAAGCCTATCTTGAGTTCTTCTTTTGAGACCTCTCTAAATCTTCCTAGACCTCCTAATGAAATCTGATACAATATCTCCATAGAAAAGAGGGTCTCTATGATCTTGTCCTCTCTCACCTAACCTCATCTATTACATTGAAGTTTTCATAAATGGCCATCTAGTATGAATTGAAGCTAGAGCCATCACCCTTCTAGCCATTAAAGGAGACCTGATCTTCTATCTGTTCAAAGATATGGTTTGGTTTTCACTCAAGCCATATAGGATTATATTTCAATTTTAAAAATGGGAGGGTCAATGCCTCTCCTTCTCTAAAATGTGTGTTGATGTGCTAGAATGCTGGCATGTTGTTGAGGTGGAGTGATGCTCCTGCATCATACTCCACTACTTGGAAAATCATGAGCTCCCGCTCATGATCTCCTCTTCTCCAATGTTGAAAACCTCCTGGATCCAAAACTCTTCCTTGGAGTTTTCCTCTAGCTCCTCTCCAACTATGCCATTGTTGCTGCTACTACTGTTTCTTCTTCTTCTTCTACTTCCCTGATGTTGTTGCAGGCTCTCCCCTGTTAAGCTTCCCTTTGTTGACTTCTTCTGCTGACCTCGACATCAACCTTCTTATTTCCTCTATCACTCTGTCTAGCTACTCCAGTGGTTGCCTCTTCTTATGAAGTATTCTCGGCTGCAAGTCTTCCTTACCAATGGGTAGATCATCTTGATTGCCCTTGTTTCCTTCTTTTACGGTGGAATTAGTTTTCCATCCTGCTGCAGACTCCAGTTCCACAGTCTCATCAATGCGTTGTTGCTTACCTTCCTCCTCTGACCTATTGACTTCTTCTGTCATCTCCTCTACTGGTACATCCCTAGCTTCCTCTAATTGCTCTCCTGGATGGTATGCTCCTCCATCTGTCTCCAACTTAGCCTGTTGGATAGGCCTACTTCTCTCCAGGGTTTCCAATTCCTCATGCACCTCAAAAAATTCTATCATGTCTGCTTCCTCTTTTGCTACAGGCTCCAGTGCCACAGTCATTTCCTGTTCATCTTTCTGTCAAATTCTCTTCTCCTGAAATTTGCATGAATGTCTTCTGGCAACAATCTGTTGGTTCTAGATTGTCCAACCAATCCTCCAACATCCTCAATTCTATCTCCCATGGTGTGAGCATCACCACTGTGTGCTCCTCTTCCTATTCTCCTTGGGCAGATTTTGATATCTGCTCCTTCATCATGAAAATCATTGATGGTTGTCCTTCCTCTGCTACTGCACTTTCGTCATGTGAACTGGCCTTCACTTGGATTTTTTCTAGGAATTCCTTGATCCCTCCAATAATCAGAATGCTCCTCTGATCCTCTTCCTAGATGGTGAGATTATTTAACTTCTCATCATCTTCATTCACATGGTCTACAAAACCACATGAATCTTCACCTATCAACACTCCTTGCTAACATGAACCCACTTATGAGCTCCTGATACTTTCAGACAGTCTTGCTTCTTTCCCCTTGCCCACATGGAAATTCAAGACTTCTTTTCTGCCCACTTGGCAGTCTATGAGATTAGCAGATCCCATCTCATTTCCCACCTGGGAATTTGAAATTTTAGCACTACTCCTATGGTAGTATATGAGACGTTTGAATGATCCCTTTCCATTACCCGTCTGACAACTTGAAAGTCCATTTTTGCCCACCTGACAGTTTATGAAATCTTTGACTGATCTCACCTCCTCATCACTGAGGTGTCTCCAAATTTTTTGTTCACATATGTCAATCAATTACTCCTCTATGTCACTGAGGTCTTCTAATTCCCACAACCACCTTCTTAACTCTTGGTGCTGCTTTCTGGCCAACAAATTTTGAACAACCAATTTTTCCTTCCTGTTCAGAGGACATTCGTACCTCCAGTGTATCTCTGTCTCTCGTTGCATCCTCAATGCTAGATGTTTCATCCTTGTTGTTATCTCATTGAGCTCCAGATCCATCTCTGGATTTCATTTCTTCTTGTGGTCTTCTCTTCAACCACACTCACGGCCTTCAGTATTCATTTTCACTTTCTGCCTACCGTCCTAGAAAGCCTATAGGTCACTCTACATCTGAGAGCATCTGCATATTCTTTTACAACTAACCTAGTTGTTTAAATTTATTATGTTGCACACGTGAAACGACCTTCTCACAAAGCATCAGTACCCTACTTCCTTCTTTCACCTGCTTCTTAGAGGCAAATTAAAATTCTGATACCACTTGAGGTTATCAGATTATCTCCTTTTACCATATCCCTCTTGTCTTTTGTCTACAAACAGAGCTCGACCTTCTCCTCTTTCTCTTTCACCTGAAATCTATAGCCAAAAATTAGGCTCTCATACCACCTGATGGATCCCCCCTACCCTCTTAGGGTTCTACAACATCCTGGTCTAGGATCTTTCTTTCACCTGAGTCAGATTGACTCTTCGACGCTTCGACTCTTCAGGCTTAGAGAGTTTCAAACTCCTATGCACTCATTTACCCTGGAGTACTTTCACCTAAAACACATGACCTATTGATGTGTGTCTACCCCTTGATTTGAAGGCCTCTATCCGATTCGAGTCTTCGGGTTTCAAGAGTTTCAACTCTTGCACACTCATTCCTCCCAAAGTTCTTTCACCTAAAAATTCATATCTTTCACCACGTGTCACCGTGGACAATCGACGGTTGTTGTTCACTTAGGAACTTTGGGACTTTGACGATTCCACTCTCCTATGCACATAAGGGTTAAGTCTTGGGCACTTACCTCTAGATCCAATGATTGTTTATCCTCTGCACTCAGATCCAACAGATTGGGTATGTTCCTCTCCTCTATGCTTCCTTCGTTCACTAGACGTAGATATAACATTCCAGGCTCCCTTCCACAACCAATCCCACAGTTGTTTTCACTCCTCCTCCTAAGATTTTTACGTCTTCCCCTTGGAATATTTTTGTCAATGTTCAAAGGTTTCGGCCTTTGAACTTTCTCTTGCAAACCTGACTATCTTGGGTCTCGCTTGTGCTCTTGAACACGTTGTCTCTTCTGAGCTTTAGGAATTAGAATAAGTCTTCTTCCCACACACTCCTTGCATTATCTCTTCTAATATTTTCAATATACGCAGTCTCCTAAGGGTCTCTTCCTTCTGTTTCATTCCAAAGGAAAACTTTATACCCTCTTGGAAACCTTCCACTCAATGCACACCTTATAGAGCTTCTCCAGAGGGTGTTGAACAACTCTGTGAGTATCTTCCTCTGATAATGTTCTCCTTGAACTTGACAAGAGTTGTCTCTGTGCACACTTGCACTCGCTCGATGCCCGCTTGGAAGAGCTCTACAAAATTCTCAGTAACTTGGTTTCTCTCTAAACTCAACACAGAGTTCTTCCTGTGCACTCCTTGCACTTTTGGTGATGAAGGTTCAACGATATCTCTCCTGAGATTCTATGAGGTTAACTCACCTCTGTCAACGCACTCCTTGTGGACAAATGTGCATTCCTTCCACTCAAAAGTCAAAGACGAGAAGCAATTGAAACTTATACAACACTTCACCAATTCATACATTCAACACATGAATGACATATAACAGCATAACAATGAACACAAATACATAAACACACTATATGTAGGAAAAAATTATTTTCTATTATCTTTGTGTGTCTATACAGATGTTTAAAAAAACTAGACTACGACAGAGTCCCATTTCTCTCAAGCTCTATTAACCTAAATATATCCTGAGTTCTACTTCTTCTATTAGGACTCTCTCGATTTCTACTTCTGATACCTCTCTGAATATTCCTAGGCCTCCTAATGAAATCTAATACAATATCTCCTTACCTAACCTCATGAAATCTGATACAAGATCTCCTTACCTAATCTGATACGAGTTTTTCCTCTCTCACCTAACCTCATCTATTACATTGAAGTTTTCATAAATGGCCATCTAGTCTGAATTGAACCTAGAGACATCACCCTGTCAGCCATTAAAGGTGACCTGATATTCTGTCTGTTCAGAGATATGGCTTGGTTTTCACTCAATCTTACAACATGAATCTGTATAGGACTATATTTCAAATTTAAAAATGGGAGGGTCAATGCCTCTCCTTTTCTGAAATGCGTGCTAATGTGTTGGAATGATGGCACATTGCTTAGGTGGAGCGATGATCTTGCATCAGTGGTGGACAGATCATTGCTAAAGCACCAGTAGAGAAATATTTCTATGTCAACTCAAGCTAAGTATTATCTCATCTTATTTATTATTAATTTGACTAAATTTTCTTAGCACAGTTTTATGAATCTATTGTTTTCTCCCTTGCAGGTTTGTACAAATCAACGAGAGAAAATCAGGGAAAGCCTTCTTTCTCAGATAGGTATTTTCGTTATGATCTTGGCGCTTAGATACAACTTCATAGATTTTGTCTACTAGTGGTACATGAGTCCTTACCCTAGGGAAATCCACTGTAATAAATTTTTAACCAGGGTTTCATGGATTATACAGGTTGTAAATTATTTTTCAAATAAATATATTGGTCATTTTGTACATTACCTTTCCAATGAATATATAGGTTGTTGAGAAACCATTTGGAACATTATTCAGATTAATGGTACAACTACTGTAGCATGTATTTGTAGACTATTGAAAATCACTATTTATAGACCCGAAGAGATATGTAATATGAATATGGATTGTTAAATATCCTATCTGTTATTTTATAGTCGTTGTACCATTTGAAAATGGTAAGTCCTTATACATTCATGCAAATCAAGGATCGATAGGAATTTTCTTTATATAAAAAAAATATATATATAACTATACAACCCCACATAT
>JASDQU011508700.1:11794-22086 GCA_032191745.1 Picea mariana
TTATTTACCCTTTGTTTGAAGACGCGAAAGATATGGATTGAATATTTGAAAACTATTGGTTATATAAAAAGTAATTAATATTTAAGAAACAATATGCATAATATTTTCATAAAATTAAATACTATTAAAGTGCATTAGTGTGTTACATACCACAAAAATGTGTTAGCCCTAGCACTGCAGGTGGCATGCATGGTGTGGTCTGTTGTTGGAGATCCTGGACCTACTCTCGTAATCTCTTCATAAAATCCCCGATCTTCAACAATCGTTCCTCCATGGTGGCCTCAACGTAGGGGAATTTGGGTACTTGTCTATATAATTGTTGGACAACGGCCTGGGTCTTCTGTTTTGATATTATGGTAGTTGCAGGAAGTATTAACCTCCATGTGTAACCTTTGACTAGAATAGAATGTTCTGGAAGCAAGAGAAACCCTAAACATATGTGTGGAAACCCTAGAAGACATGTAAACTCAGCAGAATATATAATATTAAGGTATTATCCTCGAGGAAGACAAGTCAGCTTCACAGGAAAAAGATAAAGAGAAAATATAATTACCAGAAAGTCAGGTCGGCCCAGCCAGAAAAGTCATTGGAAATATTAATATAAATATAGGATGTATTGGTTCATTTGTTCACTCACTCACACACTCCCATTCACACAAGAACAATACGCAAGTTTGGAGGAGGAGGAGGAGTAGTTGTACTTGTACAATTTTCTCTTTTTCACTCTTTTAGGTACTTTCTCTTGTGCACCACCCTTGGAGAAGTCGTGATCTATTGGTTATATGTTCATTATGGGTTATGGTGTGGCTTCCTAGAATCATTTTTTTTGTCAAAGGTTAAGGTGCTTGGGGGTGGATTTGTACCTATGGTTGCGTGAAAATGGTGTATCAGTGTCTATGGTTAAACAAGCACATCAACATTATTCTAACATTTTGTACCATTGCATCCATGTCATCCTTCTCCTTTTATGATTTCGTTTCCCTTTTCTGTGCTCTCTTGGGTCCTTAGAATTTATTCCATTTTTTCTTCAGGATCCTTCTTTTTTCGTAGGGCCGTATCATATTGCATATGTATGTGGGTGCTTTCGTCCCTCAATTTGACTAAGTATTGGTGTGTAGTGTTGCCTCAATGCCTTATCTTTTGAACCAAATGTGCTTGGATTTCCTCTACCTTGTGGATGGGTACGATGGAGACAAAGATATTAAGTTGGCCTAAGGCCCCGATTTGTTCATGTAATGTCCCAACTGGTAACTCCAGTGTGGTTGCCTCAAGTTGTATACTGTGATGCTCCCCTAAGGGTTGGATTAGAGATTCTTATGCATCGGCCTCAACTATCCTTTGTGTTGTGGATGGGTTGTCCCCTATATTGGGGTCTTTCATAATGCATGTTGTTTCTAAAATCTCTTGCAGGACTCCCAACTGATCTTGGAACTTCTTTGGTTGGTCCTAGTGCTTTGTCGTAGCTTCCCCCCAAATCTCTTCAGTGGAATCGTGGATCAATAACCCAAGGTGATCGATATCATCATCAGTCAAGATAGAAAATGGGGTTTGGCATTGTTATTTTTCTTTCTTTATTGCTCCCCCTATCTTTTCCAATGTCCCTCCTATCTTTTATGGCTCCTGATCTTTCCTTTTGAGGCCAAATTCAGAGAGTTTCATTTTTCCCTGGTGATTTTCTATGCCATTCATTCGACCCTGAGCCTCTTCCTCATCACTTTGTCATTGGTATTCGTCCTCCTGGGAGGACCCTGGCTTGTTAGTTGGTTTATTTTAGTCATCATCCCAGTCATTAATTATGGCATGAACCTCATCCGCCATCATCTGATAATTGGTTGGTAATTCTTGTCATGCAGGATCCTTCTGGGCTTTCACATAGAGGTGGTGCATGTCGGATTTGCATTGCATGATGTCCCGGTAGGCGATAATGGTTTCCTCAGGAATTYGTATTGTAGTCTCAACCACTTTGGTGATGAACTAAAMATATGAGTAAAAAACAATGTTGGTATCAGTATGTTGTCTTCTTATGGTGGAGTGCCATAAGTTGGTGTATCTAGTAGTCAATGTATTGTGACCTAAAACACACATGCACTGGTAGTATGTGGGATCCWGACATCCAACTGGAACAATAAAAATAAGTAGCCACCTGTAATGAAATTCCATGCMTTTTTCTTGGGYTTCTGTGCAGTCCTGTAAGAATGGATTCAYGAGGTAGGTTKCCMAATTCATCGATATKCCTTYCTTACATCTCTTTGTCRTGAATATGAYTGTCSCTAATACCTCATCCTTTCAAAATTTACGCAATAATTTGTAGGCCAAAACTTGCRTCRTGAACCTAACCTCTTGGTCASTGATGTGATTTACATMYAGAAYRTGTTTTCCTCTGAATGTGTYRTACTTGTCTTTGATGGTCTCAGAGAGGACTCTCTCTCCCATTTCGAGAAATAGTAAAGTCAGGTCTTCRCCTGCATTTCTCAACCTTGTAATGCGCACAATTAATGTTATATCAATTGAAACCGGGGGATATAGCCAAAGTGTCCCCCCATGGATGCAACTAAGAAATACCTTGACACTGTCATTGATTTTTTTACTCCGTCCAAAATGTGGAATCTCAAACAGCTTAAGTATCCTGACTTTTTCCAGACATAACGCCCATTCTTGCACTTCCACCCAATTTTTTCCTGTAGCGGGGTCCGAATTTGTGCAGAAATATTGATCTCTAGACAACTCAGGGAAATTTTGCATGTTTGTGATGTCATGAACTATAAAATTTAAGTTGGCCACCTTATCGAGCATGTCCTCATCTTTCCTAACACCCTTCAGGAATGGTGTTTTGGGTAATGGATATTTTGCATTCATTGGTACTGTAACTCAGGGCTCATAATCTGTACTTGGATGCACATAATATCTATAAAAAAAATTGGGAGGTGTCAGGGTCGAAGGTCTATTCACCTCTTCTACCTCAACATCTATCGATTGCTTGGATTCTTTTCTTATTGCACTAGAGCGTGCTTCGACTTGAGGTGGTGCCATTTATGATATATGTTGAACTTATGGATGAACTCTTTATATCGGTGTCAGTCGTTGTAACTTGACTTGGGACCTTCTGCTCTATTTTCTTAGGCTTGCAAGAAAAACATAACTTAGAATTTCCTTCCCACTCGGTATTTGGTGTGTTCGTGCCAACTAGACTTGTCTTATCTTGCCTTAAATATCATGTCCAATCAGGCATTTTAAGTGGGTAATTAGTTAACTAAATGTTCTTTAAGTGCCAAATCTACCTGATGATCCTCCTTGTGTACTATTGATCATTCCACGATTTCCAGTGGATTTTTGGATTTAATGTTTATATGGTGCTTTAATGACTGCAATTGTCCCTCAACAAACAGCCGCTCTCACCAGGATCTTCTTTTCGCACGGCTCGAAGAGTCAACAGCTCTTCCAACTCCTCTCGGGAGTTCTCGTCACCCACAGTTCAATCCACTATCCTCCTTCCTTGACTTATCCGAGGATCGAAACTTCGCTCCTTGCAAGTTCAACTGTTATACGATATCTCCCCGGTTCCCCAAGACCCGAGATGTGTCATTCAACGCTAACTCCCCTTTCACTACTATCGGAACTCGCCATTATCGCCCTTCTCCGATCGGGGCACTCAACAACCGGAGTTCAAACTCCCGAGATCTGAGGTGCCGAGATGCCGATCTCTATACCTCTCTCCCTCGTGACTTCGCCTCTCGCGAGTTCAAATACTAACCACCTCAACTCCCGAGGCCCGAGTCGCCGGGGTCCCGAGATCGCCTGCCACGTCACCACTCCTGTGGACCCTGCGATCTATGAAATTCCTTGAAACTCCGTGCCTCTCTGTCTCGTGATCTCTTTTGCGCAAAATTAGGATCCTTACCTCACGAGCTCCCAAAACAGTCGATCCACGAGTTGAATTACGCTTCTCAGGATTTCGAATAACGCATCTACCTTCTAAACTTCAAACTTCCTTCTGCCTGCACTGTACCCTCGAACAAGGAGAGCCTCTTCACGAGATGTCTCGCCAACCTGCGACCCTTATACTCGACCTATACTTGTGACTTCTCCTTGTCGTCTTCCAACAACTCTGAAGTCCTATCTCTCCTGAGTTTCACCAACTCTGATTCTTCAAAGACTTCTGCGTAAGCTGCTTACACTCGATCTTCAACCACTCTCAAGGGTTGAACTTAGCCAGACTCTATGTCCTCCTGACAATAGTAGTCCTGTCTCCTTCAATCCAACCTACACTTCACCTGCAGGGTTCGAATAACTCAACACAATTCTGGTAGAGGAGAATAAGAGTTTACCTGTAGAGCCCCCTCAACAAACTCTATGTGGAGGAATTCGACTGCACTCTATGCAGGAATCTCCTGGCTCAAACAGAGAAACAATTTGAGACTTATTCTCGCCTCTCTCCCAGGTTTCTAATCTGCCATGAAATTACATATACAGCATATACAACGAAGGCATAACAAGAAGAAAGTATGCAACAGCATAATATCAACAACACACAGAGTATAATCACAGCCATGGAATTGAATCAAAGCTTTCCTATTAATTCAATATCTATACATGGGAATTCTTCACAAATCCTCTGCTTGCTCTCTTCTTGCTCCTGAATGCTAATGTTGCTTCGAATATCTTTGAATCCATCCAATAATACAAAGGAGGGTGCCTATATTCTGTTTTCCCTCTCGAAAGAAAAATTGTCTAATCTAGACTTAATTAATTTATCTACTTGCATTAAATCTAATAAATGCCTCAGCTACCTAAGGATGAGAGATTATCTGCTCAAGGTCTATTACAATGTACAAGTGCGCTTCATTACACCAATGCATTAATGTTTGGCGCACCAAATATCAAAATATTTCAAAGTTTGAATGCTGGCGCTCTCCAGCTGTCTTTTCTTTGCTCCACGCGCTGGCTCGCTTGATGAGTGAGCGATGCTCCTGCATCATACTCCTCAGCTTAAAATATTTCATGGGCTCCTATCCATGAGCTCATGTATGGTGTGACCATGCTTCTGTATGACTACCTCTGTTTCCCAGCTGGCATCCTCCACTGGGTGATTCTTCCATTTCACCAGGTATTCAAAATATTTCTTTCTCCTGGTCTTCCTTCCCACTCACTTGTCCAGTATACCCTCCATCTGAGGCTTCTGTGCAACTGGAAATTGTTTCTGCCACTGGACCACTAGTTCCTTAGTTCCAGTGTCTACTTATCCAGCCCTGTAAGGGTATAAATCCGAAATGTTGAAAATCGGAGATATCCCGATTTCCTCTGGCAACTCAAGCTCGTATGCATTTTCGCTGAATTTCTTCAGGATTCTGCATGGCCTGATATTTTTCATCTTGAGTTTATTGTATGTTCCCCTTGGGAACCTTTCCTTCCTCAAGTGTGCTAGAACCATGTATCCAACTTCAAACTGAAGTTTCCTCTTTCTCTAATCATCTCTGTGCTTATACTCTTGGTTGGACTTTTGCAGTCGCTGCTGCACCTCCGCGTGAAGTTCTTTCATCGCCTCCGCGAACTCTTCAGCTCTTGCATTTCTAGTTTCAGTCCTGACTCCCTGAGCTTAGAAACTCCCCTTGGCTGTGTTCCATACAAAATCTGAAATGGGCTCTTACCTGTACTCCGATTCACCGAATCGTTGTATGCAAATTATACTTGCGGCAATATCTGGTCCCAGCTGCTGTGATGCTCCGTCACCAGGATCCTCAATAAATCTCCCAAGCTTCTATTGACCACTTCCGTCTGTCCATCTATCTGTGGATGGTATGCTGAGCTAAAATCCAAATTAGTACCCAGCTTCTTCCATAGGGTCCTCCAAAAATGACCTATGAACTTTGTGTCCCGATCCGAGACTATGCTTTTCGGAAATCCATGCAATCTGACAATTTCTTTGAAAAATAAATTCACGATGTGGGTGGCATCGCTGGTCTTATGACACGGAATAAAATGTGCCATTTTCAAGAATCTGTCCACCACCACAAAAATGGAATCAACGCCCCTCTGCATTCTCGGCAATCCCAAAACAAAATCCATACTAATTTCCTCCCATGGTCTCTCGGGTATAGGCAATGGCTAATAGAACCCTGTGTTTTGCTTTCAGCCCTTCGCGTGTTGACATATCCTGCACCTGTCAACAAACCTTTTCACACCTGCATGCATACCTGGCCAAAAATATGACTCGCTCAGTTTGGCGAACGTTTTGTCATGTCCGAAGTGACCTGCTAAGCCTCTGTTGTGCTTATCCCTTACCAAATTCTCCCTCATGGAGCAATCTGGAATGCATAATTGATTGCCCTTGAACAACAACCCCTCCTGGATCAGGTAGTCAATCCAAAGACTCCTATCCTAAGAACTGGGTTCTCAGCTACTTCACACGCTTCTCCGAAGTTTGCATCACCTGCATACATGTCCTTCAGATTCTCAAACCCCAGGGTTTTGACTCTAAACTCCTACAGCAATAAACATTTCCTTCTCAAGGCATCAGCTACCTTATTAGCAGTTCCTGAAATGTGCTTAATGGCAAAGGTGAAATTATACATGTACTCTACCCATTTTTCATGCTTCTGGTTCAACTTTTCCTGTTGACTTACAAATTGCAACGCATGATTATCGCTGTACAAAACGAACTCCTTGGGTATCAAGTAATGCCTCCACTTCTTCAATGCCTGTATGATGGCATAGAATTCCTTATCGTACGTGGAGTATTTCAGCTTTGCATCATCCAACTTCTCGCTGAAATATGCAACAGGTCTATCATATTGACTCAGAACCCCTCCAACAGCATACCCACTGGCGTCACATTTCACTTGGAAGGTTTTCTGAAAATCAGGCAACACCAGAATTGGTTGCTCTATTATCTTGCGCTTCAACAGATTGAAGCTCTTTTCAGCCTCTGCTATCCAATGAAAAACTTTATGCCGCTTCTTCAGAGTTTCCATCATCATGCCGCTAATTCCACTAAAATTCCGAATGAATTTCCTGTAGAAACTAGCTAATCCATGGAAGCTCCTTACCTCAAAAACTTTCCTCGGCGATGGCCAATTTATGATTACTTCAACCTTCTGAGGATCCATCTTCAATTCATTCGCCGAGATGACAAAAACCAAATAAATGAGTTATGTCTGCATGAACGAGCATTTCTTCAAATTGATCAGCAGCTTCTCCTGCTGTAGCCTCCTCATTACAATGGCCAAGTGCCTCAAGTGTTCAGCCTTTGTCTGGCTGAATATCAGTATGTCATCCAGATATACGACCACAAATTTTCCAGTGAATTCCCTCAGGACTTCATTCATTAGCCTCATAAATGTGCTCGGCACGTTTGTCAGCCCAAACGGCATGACCAGCCATTCGTACAAACCCTCATTTGTCTTGAATTCTGTCTTCCATTCATCTCCCTCTCTCATCCGGATCTGATGATATCCGCTCTTGAAATCAATCTTCAAAAAATAATTTGCCCCACTTAGGCAATCCATCAAGTCGTCCATTCGCAGCAGTGGAAATCTGTACCTGATGGTGATTTTTTTTATCGCCCTGGAGTCTGTACACATCCTCCAGCCTCCATCCTTCTTCGGACTTAGTACCGTCGGAACAACACATGGACTCAGACTCTCTCTGACCAGTCCTTTATCCAGCAAATCCTGTACCTGTATTTTGACCTCCTTGTTCTCCTGAGGTGTCAACCTGTATGCTTCCTTATTTGGCAAACTTGCTCCGGGTATGAGATCAATGTGATGACTCACACTCCTCGTCGGTGGCAACGAACGAGGTAGTTCATCCATGATGATATCAGCAAACTCTCCCAACAGTTCCTAAATCTCATATGGCATATCATCCACTCTTATGCTTGTTAGAACAATCCTCGGCTTCCTGACAACAAAAATTTGTGGATCTTCATTCTTCTCTACCTCCGTGAGAATCTCTTTCCCACTCATGAGAAGTATCGTGCTGCTAACTTCCAGCTTCACCTCCTTATCTTTTATCGGCAGCAGTGTGTGTGTTTTCCCATCCTTCTCCAAGGTATAGGTGTTCATCCTCCCGTCATGAACAACATTCCTATCATATTGCCATGGTCTTCCCAATAATACATGACAGACATCCATTGGTATAACATCACACATAATTTTATCTCTATATTCACCCATTTTAAATTCAACCAAGCATTGTCTCGTAACACATACCTGGTGTCCCTTCTGCATCCATGACACTTTGTATGGACTCAGGTGTTTAGTTGTTTCCAGCTCCAGCTTTTCCACCATCTCGGTCGAAACGAGATTATCGGTGCTTCTACTGTCCACGATGACCTTGCATTTCCAGCCCTTGGTCTTGCATGTGGTCCTGAACAGTCTGCATCTTTGTGTTGTGTCCTCCACCTCTTTCTCAGGTTTCAAGAGAACTTTGTGCACTGTCAGTGACTTCCCACTTCTAGTGTCTTCATCCCCCACATCACGCCTATGCGCCTCTGCGACGTGAGATTTTCCTTTGTCCATTCTCCTATCTGGACATTCAACGGCTTTGTGTCCGTCCTGACCACAAGTAAAACATGTGATAACTCCTCCGCGGCCTCTTCCTCTACCTCGAGTACGAGGAAATGCATTCACATCAGCATAATCTCCTTGCTGATCAGTCTGTTGTCTCCTCGGCTCAGCATATTGCTTCTTCTGCTGTGAGGTTCCACCTCCTTCAGCTTTACCCTGAGGCTTCTTCCAATCCTCCTTGGGCTTTTTTGTTCTTTCTGGGGAAACTGCTTTTCCTTGGGGCTAGCTCCTTCCTTGCCCTCGCTGTCCCTGCTTGCGGCTCAGCTTCTCCTTGGCTTTTAAAGCCATCTGGTATGCATCCTCAACTATTTGGATGGTAACCATGCTTAGTTCATCCTGAATATCATACCTCGGGCCATTTAGGTATCTCGCCACCTTTTCGTCATCACTCTCCTGATGACTAGCTCTAATGTTGAGCCTGTAGAACTCTTTGGTGTACTCCTTCACCGACATCATCTTCTGCCTTAGGTTCTGCATGCGCCTAAACAGAGTGATCTGGTAGTCTCTGGGGATGAATTTCGCTTTCATCTTCGCGATCATCCTATCCCAGCTCTTAATTTTCTGTTTTCCTTTGCAGTGCCTATCAGCCTGCAACTCATCCCACCATAAGGCTGCATGCCCCTTCATCTTTGTGACAGCATGTCTTATCTTCTTGTCCTCTTTGATATCTTTGTAATTGAAGTAGGTGTCGAGTGCTCGGATCCAATCCAGCAACTCTTCCACGTCTAGGCTCCCCTCATAGATGGGAATGTCCATCTTTGTCTTCGAGGTCATCCTGGAGATGGCTCTGATCAACCGCTTGGTTGATGCATCCTCTGCTGAGACTCCTTCTACATCGTGCCCAGCTTCTTCTTCCACTTCAGAATCGCTGAACTCTCCTGCGTCGACTCCACGCCTTTGGGTGGTCTCCATTTCTTCGAGTCTCACTCTGAGATCCCGTATTTGATGCTCCATCTCTGGGTTACCTACTGGTCTACCCCTTCTTCGGGCATCCCTGTCTTCATGATCAAGCGACTGCCTTTCTCTTCTCGGCGGCATGGTGAATCTCTGTCTCTGCTTCGGAAAGCAAAGATACTCTAGGCTCTGATACCACTTTGACTGCAATTGTCCCTCAACAAACAGCCGCTCTCACCAGGATCTTCTTTTCGCACAGCTCGAAGAGTCAATAGCTCTTCCAACTCCTCTCGGGAGTTCTCGTCACCCACAGTTCAGTCCGCTATCCTCCTTCCTTGACTTATCTGAGGATCAAAACTTCGCTCCTCGTGAGTTCAACTGTTATACGATATTTCTCTAGATCCCCGAGACCTGAGATGCGTCAGTCAACGCTGACTCCCCTTTCCCTACTATCGAAACTCGCCGTTATCTCCCTTCTCTGATCGGGGCACTCAACAATCGGAGTTCAAACTCCTGAGATCCGAGGTGCCGAGATGCCGATCTCTCTACCTCGCTCCCTCACGGCTTCACCTCTCGCGAGTTCAAATACTAACCACCTCAACTCCTGAGGCCCGAGTCGCCGGGGTCCCGAGATTGCCTGCCATGTCACCACTCCGGTGGACCCCGTGATCTATGAAATTCCTCGGATCTCCATGCCTCTCTGTCTCGCGATCTCTTTTGCACAAAATTAGGACCTTACCTCACGATCTCTCAATACAGCTGATCCATGAGTCGAATTACGCTTCTCAGGATTTCGAATAACGCTTCTGCCTTCTAAACTTCGAACTTCCTTCT
>JASDQU011508704.1:3669-22617 GCA_032191745.1 Picea mariana
ATATAGATGTTAGAGAAAATCAAAGTGGGTGGCCATGAGTGTTGGCACCCTAGTTACTAATAAAGGAAGAATGCTTGGTCGCATTCAAGAGAAACATTTAGTTTCATGTGCGCTGATTTGGAATCGTGATTTTATTGTAGAAGGAAGCATACTCCTATTGTAAGAGTGAACGAGGAGGTATAAACCATATGGTGAAGAGGTTGGTTAAACTCCAACACACCATAGTAGGGTGCTTGTCACCAAGTGTGGCAGCTTGAAGATCAATGCGAGGATGCATTGGGTATGAATGTGGCCTTGAACATTGGCACATTGATTAAAGTCATTTAATATTTGAAATTCACTTGGAAAACTTAGTATGTTGACAGGATGCTTACATAATAATAATATTTATTTTTTTCTTTATATACCCTGAATAGATGAAAATGACTTGGACTGTTAATATGCATCGTATGAAAGTATAGTTTGCATGAAAACTAACAATTTGTTTGGTAGAGGAAAGTTGACTTGCAGGGAGAAAGACTCTTGGATATGGCAATGTTGTAAGCCCATAAGGAAGACCAATTGCTTGTTGAGTCAAAATTCTATGGGAAGGAAAGTCCCATAATTGGTGGATCGGGTTTCGTGAGAAACAAATTTGAAAACAAAATGTGGAATTTGGAAATATGTGGGTGACAGATTTACAAGAAAATTATGAATTTAGAATTTATGATGATGTCTCATGAATTTTTGTATGCATGTGATACAAATGAGAAGAAAAGATATGTCCATAAAGGACATATGAAGGCCGTCAAGACAAAAATCTTGAAAAATGGCTACAACTGAGCCATGAGAACCCCGTGGTAAGCCATGATCCCATGGAATATGTTGTGTTGAGGTAACACAAGCCAGAGGGATTTCTCAATAGAGAAAGTCTGAGGGACGCCTCGACTGTAGGGCTCGATAAAGTCTATGAGATTCTTCCTATGCGAGGAAACCTTGGCAAGGCATGACGGATTTCCCGAAGAACTGTATAGCAGAGAAGGGGATGCTTGAGCCTGGGCCTGGAGGGTGAGTGACCACAAGGAAGAGGAGACTCTGATAGTTCTTGTAAAATATTTATTGTGATCATGCACACAATGGGTATGTCAAGGAAAAATAGTGAGCATGGATAAAAATATAGCCATGTGGACACAAATCTATAGACTGTGTAGATACGTATTGTGCTAGATTATGAAATTTTCCTAGAAATTTTATGAAACATTAAAAAAAATTGCATGAGACTATGATTAATGTGCTTGTTGTCCAAGAACTATTGAAGGAAGGTGACGAAGATTAAGAGTCTGAAAAAGGACCTGACCAAGAAAGAATTTCAAGAATTCTGAAGTGGTTGAATGAAAAAGGCATGACAGGTGTTACTGAGAAAGAACATCAAGTATAATGTTCCTTTTTAAGGGGGAGGGAATTGTAACACCCCTGTTTCCCCCAACTTGTAATTAATCATTAATAAGGATATCGATGATGTGGCATGGGAACAATGTAAATGTATTATTGTTTAATTGCCAAATAACTGACTGTGGGTGTGAAGCCTTGAAAGTACTATCCATGATATCACTAGAGGAAAGAATTTGAAAACGATAAGAGAACAATTAATAAGAAAAGGACCGATGGTTTAACCCTCAAACACCCCCATGAATGGAAGCATCGTCTAACTAGAAAAGGTCATTCCAAAGTAATACAGAATCTAGCAAACCCAAACTGATCCAGAATTTCTTCTGATGAGAAGAAACAAGATAGGAGGCATGTGTGTGCAAGGCACACAAGAGAATGTAAAGATAAGAGTGGAGAATGAGAGGAACACTCCAGAGGAGAACAAGTCGAAGGCCACAATATTGATGCTTAGAAATCATATGATAAACCTCGTGGAGGTCGTGACAGAGAGGTAAAATCTCTGAGAGTATGCATAGAACGAGACCTGAGGAGAAGGTCGCGAACTTGATGCTAAGGAAGAACCTGATAAACCTCACAGAAGATGTGAAAGAGAAAGGTTCATGGAGAATTGGCATAAATTCCCTCATGATATCATGGCTTGGGACAGGGGTGGCCAAAGCGCTAAGAATGAATTCCTCTGAGCCTATGGTTGGGTGGAAGGATGAACACCCATAGTTAGTTAGTTTTCTACCACCTATAATAGATAAGTAATCTCATATCTTGTGTATTTAAGTGTTAACTCTAAATTTAAGTTGGATATCCTATGAATGTTGAAGGGATGGACATGTTTTATTAATGGTTATATTGTATCCCTTCAATTCTACCTAGTTGTGTATTTAAGAAAATGAGAGATTCTCTATCCTGTACACGTAAATATCTGAGCCCTGTGGTGTCTCAAGTTAAAATAAATGAACTATGAATTTTTTTAATTTGGGCATAGCCTCATGTGTGCATGCTAACACTCCCAAGTCATTCTGAAGGAAGGGGCTGATCAAGCTCAGGAGAGGTAGTGCATGTGTGCACAGATCCTCTGCGAGGTGGGCAGAGATCGAGAACCCCCTTTAGTTCTAGAGTTGATAAATGAGTGCAAGAGGTGCATGAAGGATTTATCTAAGCATTACATTCAGGAGAATTAGTGCAAAATACCTAAGTATTTAAGGAGCTGACAGAAATAAGGTAGAATAGTGAGTTTGAAGCCCCTAAAGGAAATATCCTTTCATTTGAAAGACGAATGGATGATATTAGTTCGGTAGGAGCCAAAGTTCTTCATGATCATTGATTCTGGTGAAGGAACACGGGCATTAACCCTTCGATCCCTTCAAAATTCGCGGGTTTGATGAGTTGAGCATATTCGTTGAACAGGAGGTGAATCCCTCAAAGTCCTAAAGTTAATCTGGGTCGTAGATATGAGGATGCTCGGGAACTATCCTGACTTTCAGATCTATGATATAGTCATCCCAGCGTCGACCACTTCGGGAGGACATAGGTTTGGTAACACCAAAATCCCTGAAGTCTCAAAGTTTATGTGGACCATGGATCTAAGGATCCTTCAAGATCCCTCATGACCATTCAATCATGGGGACATGAGTATTAACATTGAGATCATGTGGGAGCCCATGTGTCAAGTGAACGGATTTTCAGGTGTCCCTCTCTGAGTGGCACACACTGGGACCCAAGGGACCCTTAAATGGAAGTTACGAGCCATAGATATTTGGGGTCACGTAGATACCCTCAAATCGTCGGATGGAGGTCGTGGTCATCCCAACATTGACCAACTCTGGGAGAAAGGAGGAGCTTGCATTGAAAAACTCTCGAAGAGCTGAAGAGCCTAAGTAGATCTACTTCATCCAAGCCAAAGGGAAAGGTGTTGTTAGATTCTACACTCTAGAGAGAAGTCACTATGGGAGGACTGAAGTGTGAAGGCACAAGGATTTCCAAAGGCTAGAGTCCCAAAGTCATCCCAGTCATCCGTTGGAAGGGATGCATGGCAGAAGATCTGCCATTTTGGAGGAATTCACTCCTAGAGAAAAGGGAATGTGTTGAACAAGAACTCCTGAAGGCCGGAGAGTCGAAGTTCATCTGAGATTTCCATCTGAGGACAGGTGTAAGTAGATCTTCCATTTCAGAAGATAGCCACTTAGGAGGAAAGTGGGATCAAAGGATTTGAGAACTCTCGAAGCCCAAATTGTCAAAGTAAATCATGATTGTCGATCTGAGAGGGACACGCGTCAATAGATCACAGAGATTGGAAGTGCCAACTCCGGAGGAATGGAAGTGGATCATTGAAAAAAAGTCATCTGAAGATCCAAAGGTAAGGTCATCCTAGATGTCCGTTGGAACATGTGAGGGTTGGAGATTTATTCTGGAAGAAAGAACATGGAGGAGCATTGACCGCAAGTCTCCCAAAGTGGGGAAAAGGATGGATATCGACCGTTGATCAAAGAAGATGCATGACACTCGATCTTTAACTCCAGGTATACAGTAATTCATAGGAAAAAGGCATTGGAGTGTTCGAAACTCCTGAACGCTAAAGTCCCAAAGTAGATCATAATCGTTGATTGGGGAAGACGTGGAGTGCTTGATTTGCATCTCAGGGTATGGAGTACTTCGAAGGACAAAGGCGTTGGAGTGTTCAAAACTATCAAACGTTGAAGTCCCAAATTAGATCACAGTCATTGATCGGGGAATACATGTGGCGCTCGATCTGTAACTCTGGGTACAGAGTACTTCAGAGGAAAAAGGTGTTGGATTGTTCGAAACTCCCAGACACCGAAGTCTCGCAGTAGATCACATTTTTTGATCAAGGAAGATGCATGGCACTCGATATGTAACTTCAAGTACAGAGTACTTAGGAGGAAAAAGGCATCGAAATGTTTGAAACTCTCGAATGCTGAAGTCCTAAACTAAATCAGGGTTGTTGAAATCCATAAGGACACACGACATCAGATTGTGAACTTCAAAGATTTGCCACTATGGAGGATTCACGTGATGGTTGTCTTGGTGCCTAATGTTTTGGTGTATGGTCATAGCCCATGGTCATATGCAAGTATAGAGGGATGGAAGAACCCGAAGAACTTAGGAGAGGATATCTGCCAACTCTGAGCTCGGTTCGGAACATGGAGACCATGGTTGGAAATCTATAGAAAAGAAGAATGGAATGGAGACCTCGAATGAGGGTATTGATTTCTTAAGAAGAATGAAATTTTGATGCCTCACCATGGATGTGTTACACTTTCTAACCACTCAATCATAATAATCGGGAATTCGGTAAAGAAAATTTCATGCAGATCTATATACACATACCTTTGAATCCATTGTCCATTACTCATCTAAGGTTTCTTATTCTCTTTCCAAGAAAACTCTCATTCCTTCCCTTATAACAAGTCTGAGATCTCTTTCTTAGTTGGCCTCCAAAACATTCCCTCAATCACAAATTCTGGGTCCCGAAAACTAAACCATTTGTTGGCGCTGCATGCAGTTATAAGACCCTAGGTTAAAATTATGTTGACCATCAAAACCCTTTAGATACTGGCCTTTTAGGCATCACCTCAATCCAGGTGAAGCCTCACTCAAGGTATCTATTGGGACTACAGTAACCAGGTTTCTGCAGTAGTGAGGGACTGTGAGGTGATCCTTATATTCATTCTTACTTATTCGTTATGGGAGTGTTGTTCTATCTTTGTTCTTCATTAGATACTTAGTGAATTTAGATTCATATTACCATTATATTCCATATTGAAACATAAACCTATTACTATAATAGTCGTAACTATCGCACAATGTTTACACATAAGACAAATCTAATCTAATGTGCATCCAGACAGAATCCATGAACAATCACACAAAAGACATTCAACACAGGAGTGAACATGTTTCACCTAACTCTGGGCTACGTCTAGAATAGTTGGCTTCTTTATTGTGTGTTTGGTAATTATTTTAGGCTTGCACACTACACCTAGAAAGATACCTCATGGTTATATTTTCCTAATCCTAGCCTACCCTCTCTTTAGTGCAAGGCTTTTTCTCTCTCTGCATCATCTCCTTAACATCCATACATAGAATCTCTTCTTCTCAACCTATCCTATCACTCTTATTATTCAACAGAACAAAACCCCTAATATCCCAACCCATTACATATTTATACATCAATTCTAGGGCTTAAAACCCTACATTTTTCATCCCAAAAACTCTATTACAATACATTATAAGTTCAAGTTAACTTATTGTTTGGGTTGCTTTCACCTACTTTTCCATTTGCATGTTTATTTTTCACTCTGATTGTTGTTCTTCCTACTTTTGAACATCCTTCTATCTTTAGCGTGTCATGATGTCATCCTTCCTTTTCTCCCTCTTTCTTCTCCTACTTTATTCTTCTTTTCTATTCTTATGCTTTATTCTTCTCTCTGCACACCATACTCTTGGTTGTGCCTCAATTGCGCACTTCTGAGTCTTCTTTCTTCTTCTACACACTTATTTTAGACTTAGTTTTTTTATGTATATTATTTACAAACTACATGTCCAACATAGAAAACCCAAGCATGGGAGAGAGAACTAGAGCAAACTAGACCGATCCTGAGTGAATCAGATTCGAACTATAACCACACCAGAATATCCACAGAGTAAGTAAAGGAACTTGTCGCACAAAAAAATGGCCCCGCCGAAAGTTGGAGCACCATCAACAGTGGCACAAAAGCAATCGAAAAGACCAGGAGATGCACCAAATTTTGAGGAAATGCATGGAGTGTCAACTTCACCTTCAAAAGAAAGCTTCAGAGAGAAAAAACACACTTCCACCAGCAAAATGTATGAAAACTATTTTGGCACAGAGACAATCACACGTGGAAGTTGAACAGATGAGGGATTAGCATGAGATCCTTCAGTAACACTTAGGAATATTCCAGGAAGAAGAATTGAGGGTGATAGGTGAACTAGCTAGTGCACAAGGAAAGGTGAAACAAGAAGAACATGAAGTAGAAAAAAAACTTAGATCCTTGATTATGTAGGGGGTCGAACAGATTGTGGAAACCGAGAAATCAATAATAAAGGAAGTTGTGGAAGCTATGAAAGCCTAATATAAATTCATCCAAGGATGGAGGAGCATGCAACAGGCTTGAGTGGCTCGGGACAAGCCACGAGTGATTGTTGGGGGCATGTTCGATAGTAATTTTGTAAATAATATACATAAAAATACTAAGTATAGAATAAGTGCATAGAAGAAGAAGGAAGACTTGGGCATGCATAGTTGAGGCACAACCAAGAGTATAGTGCGCAAAGAGAACAATAAAACAGAGAGAATAATAAAGTAGAAGAATAAAGCAGGGGAAGAAAGCAGATGAAAAGGAAGGATGAGAGTCTGATGTGATAAAGATAGAAGGACATGCAAAAGAAGTAAGAACAACATTTAGAGTGCAAAAGAAGCATGTAGACGGAAAAGGAGGTGAAAGCATCCTGAACAACAAGTTAACTTGAAGTTATCAAGTATTGTAATAGGGTTTTTGGGATGAAAAAAATAGGGTTTTAATCCCTAGAATTGAAATATAAATATGTAATGGGTTGGGAGATTAGGGGTCATGTTCTATTGAATAACAAGAGTGATAGGATAGGTTGAGAAGGAGATATTATATGTTTTAATTCTAAGGAGATGATGCAGATAGAGAGAAAGGCTTGCACTACAAAGCGGTTAGGATAGGAGAAGGGCAAGATAACTATGATGTATCTAAGAAGTGAAAGATAACTATGATGAAGCTGGTGTTGTTATTTGATTTTCTTATTTTTCAACTGAATCAGCTACCAATTTGCAAAGGCCTTGACCTCTAACAATTTGTGGAGGTACTATTTCAAGATTGTACTCTTGAAGGGAGGTCATCCAATTTTCCCTTTTCTCTCCTAGTTCCTTCTACACTAACAGATTTCTTACAGTAGGGTAAGGAACATTGGATTTTATCCTGGACTTCAAAATGTAAGATTTGAAATGTTTAATCGCTTTGAAAACAACGTATGTCTATTGATCTACTATGGCGTAATTTAATTTTTCTCCTATAAAGGCGGAGCTCATAATGAAATAGGTATCTTGTTTTTTTCAGCATTCTTATATGTGAGCACAACAACATAAGATTTGTCAGATGCAAAAGTATACAATGTGAAATCCTGGGAGAAATGAGGACTCATCAAGGAGGGAGCTTCGGTTATAGATTTTCTAATGGAATTAAAATCTTGATTCTCTTGTGATCCCCATTTGTACAGAAAATCCTTTTTGATTAGGTTTTGCAGAGGTCTAACCATCTCAAAAAAACTTGGAACAAAATGTTTGACGGAATTTATTTTACCCATAAAGGATTGCATTGCCTTTTTGGAAGAAGGTGGAGGAAGGTTGGAAATGGCTTGAGTTTGTTCGGGGTCCATTATCATTCCATATTTAGAGACTATAAATAAAAGTAATTTTCCTTGCTCTACTATAAAGACTGACTTCTTAGGATTGAGTGAAATACCAAACATAGGACAACGTTCTAACACATCCCTAATATGTGACAAGTGATATCTTTTGTTCTTTGAAAAGACAATGACATCATCCAGGTAGACAACAAAAGACTGACTTATAAGGCCACAAAAAGCAATGTCCATTTCCCTTTGGAAGGTGGATCTGACATTGATCAATGTGAAAGGCATTTTTCTATAGGCATAGGTGCCCCACGGGGTACGAAAAGTAGTTTTCAACTAATCTGATGGAGACACAAGAATTTGGTTATACCCTGAGAAACCATCTAATAAGGATATCCTTTCAGAGCTAGATACTTGTTGCAAAATTTGTTCCATTAGGGGAACGGGGTAATTGTCTTTATCAGAGGCTCGGTTTAAATTACGGAAATCGGCACAAAGTCAAATTTCCCCATTTTACTTTCTTACCGGGACTAAGTTGGACACCCACTGAGTATGACACACTGGAAAAATGATTTTTTCAGTGAGTAACTTGTTTCTTTCCTTTTTTACTATGGGTTCTAATTTAGGATGCATTTTTCTAAGTTTTTGCTGAAAAGTTTGGGTTTGGGTTTTCATGGGAATTACATGTTGTATTATGTTTGGATCAAAAGTTCTTAGATCATCATATTTCCAAGAAAACACATCTTTGAATTATTTGAACAATTTTATGAATGCAAATCTCTCTTGTTCAGAACACCCTTTGCCCAGATTGATATTTTGAGGATTATCTTGCGTTCCTAAATTTATGGTTTCATACAATAATCAAGAATTGTTCGTCTTGCAATTTACCACTCCCCTAAACTTGTCATATAAATCATAAATTTTCTCTAATATAAAAACAAATTTGTGAATAGAGTTTACCAAATCAAATGATATCTCCACAAAACGAGGGTCAGATATTACCATGAAATCTCGGAGGTTTTCATTATGGGTGCTTTCATCGATTACCACGTCTTGGAAAGTGTCTTCCATATGCATAAAATTGATGATTTGTTGATCATCATCAAACACTCGCCAATTGGTGATGTTGTCAGGAATCGATGGCCTAAATAACAATTCAACCAAAAATGTGTTAGGAGAAAGACCATTAGTAGGTAATAATTTTGAAGCGACGTTAGCTAATAAATCAGCTTCTGAATTACTAGACCTGGGAATGGAACTTATGTTAAAAGAGAGAAATTTACTTTTTAATCCCCATACCTCGGTTTGGTAGTTCTTTAGATGAGGTGATAAACAATGAATAACATTTTTTACCTACTTGACTACAATTTTAGAGTCATCGAATACTACCAAGTTTTGCACATCAAGATCCAGTGCCTTCTTTAGTCCCTATAGGAGTGTTTCATATTCTTTTGTGTTGTTAGTACATTCAAATTATAATCGACAAGCAATAATTTTTTTATTACCTTTGGGGTCGATCAACACACAACCAGCACCTGCCCCTTCCCAGGATTTAGATCAATCAAAGTATAATGACCATATTTCTTCATCATCAACAATGTTTGGTTTACTTTTCAGAGCTGTCATTTGAGTATAGAATGATATTTCAGATTGATGTTCTGGGTCGGTGATAGAGGATATTTCAGTCATGAAATTTCCAAAACAATTATTCATTCCCTCGGCCTCAATTGTATTTACAGCAGTAGTAAAAGGCTCATTGGGATCGTTTAAATATGTAACAGTGTACTTGAGGTGACGTTATTTGTTTATCTTGATATTGTTAGGATGACCATTTTCTAACAGCCACAGATGAGACCAATCCGTAGCAAAATAACCATGTAACTGCTTTGACCAATATCTACTAAAAAATAAGCCATAAACTTCTCGAATATCAACAACAATTATATCAATTACTTGGTGGACCTTTGGGTTAGATGACAACCTTATCAATACATTCTTAAGTTCACCAATGACCTTGACATTAGTTTGGTCTAACTGAATGATTTTTAAATCAGAAGGTTTGACTTTAGCATTAATTTTTTGACACGCGGATAGAGGCATTACACTTAATGAGGCGCCAGAATCAACCATGCAAATATGTACATTTTTGTTGAAAATTTTGAAAGTAAACAAGAAAGGCGATACATTTTTTTGTGATGAGACAACATAAGTCTACTGATTTTTTATGGTTGTACCTAAAACAATCTTATCTAAATTTTCTATAGTTTTCTTTGATATGTCCCTTTTATCCTGATTTTTAGATGATTATTTACTGGAGACATCTTTTATTTTATTTGGGTCATTTTCTACTGATTTTTTACTCATAGGATCATTCTTTTTATTATTCTCAGCTATACTTTGGATCATTTTCTGTAGGATAAGAGGGAATTTAAGTAATTCAAAAACTGATATATTTTCCCTTAGTTTTTTAAGATCTTCAACCAAATCATTCTCTAAATCTTGGGCAACAGGGTTTTGTTTGGTTTCAATTTGTTTTGTTTATTTGGATACCATATTCCTACTTGTTTCGGGTGTAAGTTTGTTTTGTACCTTACTTCAAGTGTTATAAGGATGGAGAGTTTCAAAATTTGCTTCAAAGATGTTGTCTGATAAATTTCTGAAAGGAGATGAGTCCTCCTCATCAGGTGTTTCTTCTTCACCCGTGTCGTCTTGATTTTCAGGAGGTACAAAAGTAGATTTATCATGTGCTTCCAATATTGTTTGTAAAGCATACTGTAGTCCTTCAAACTTCATACCCTCTGTGGTCGGGTTTGGTTTGATTGGAGGAAAAGGTTTCCTGAAAGGTGGTCTAAAACTTCCTTTACTTGTAGATGCTTCTTCAACGGATATTTTTAGGTCTACAACCTGATTTGAAAATTTCTAAAAATCTTTCTGCAAACTTTCCAAGTCTAAACTCTCTTGTTGACTTTTACTTTGAGGAGGTCTAGTAAGAATTTCTATTTTCTTTTTAGAAGAGGAGGTTGTTTTAGCCTCAACATTTAAATTATCTTTTAAACTAAGAATGTCTTTCTCAATAAGGACTACCTCCTCAAAAGCTTCTAGTAATGTGTTCTTTTTGGACCTTTTAACCCATATAGCTATAGTGTTATGCAGGGCTTTAGTATAGTACGCAACAATCAAGTTTTCTTGCGGGCATTGAGTATTGTTTCTATGGTTGAAATCCTTAATTTTTTCCTTACAGTTCATTTTCATACTAGAAAGCTCCATTACCAAAAATTACAGAGACTTATCATCTCTGAATTTTTCTAGAAAAAAGGTTTCAAACTTATCCCAAGAAACAATGGTTTGGGTTTGTTGCGCAAAATACCAGGTGTAAGGGAATAACCTACACACGACATCCTCATGTTCAACGCTCTGGAGCCTAACAACTAACATGAATTTCTTGATATGATCCTCAGCTTATTTCTTCGAATTTAGGTAGCCACTTTTCTGAATGTTTGGGTAACAGGTGTTGGGGTCGAGGCACTGCCATGAAATCTTGATTGAGCCAAGGTCTAGCGGGATTATTTTGGTTATCCATGGGAGTTGGTGGAGGTGAAGGTTGATATTGTTCAGACATAGAACTTCCTTCTTCCGAGGATTCTTCTCTTGAAGAGGGTGGAGAAGAACCAGGTGGGGATGGTGGGAGACTAGATCCCCCAACACCTAGGATCAGTTCTTCAGAAGGATCGATGATATGACCACCTAATGTGTTATCGGGTAGAACAGTTTCAAGAGGTTGGTCTTGCAGATTGGAGAAATCAAGGGGTTGATTTAGCTGTCTACCAGGCTGTCTGATTCGGGACAAAGCACTTTGAGTTCTCAAAATTGACTGGCAGACAATTTCTTGTACATCAATCCCTTGAGGAACTGTTATCTCTGGCTCGATGGGAATGTCAGGTGTAGTTTCTGACGTAGTAGCTAGGTCAAGTATAATGTTAGGTTCTGAGCGACTACGCATCATGACAAGAGAATGATTGTTTGGGGGAGTCCTACGACCTCCTTGTGCCATCAATGACTTTCAGGTCCTCCTTCTAGCGCCATTTGTTGGCGGGCGTTTATGAAATGTCATCAACAATAAAGGAAGATTTGGTCTGGGGTTGTCTATTTAACCCAAGACGTTTAGAATAATCTACCCTGATGGGTGTTATGGCTCTATTAGCCAACTAAGATGCTAAAATAACTAAAATATGTAAAACTAACTAAATATATAATCATATCAATCAAGACACTAATATGATTACTTAACTAATAGTAATATTATATATAGTATATATATACAATTATAATGTTTAGATAAAGCCTCATGAACCTTGTGGTTTTTAACTAATGGATCAGAATAAGATGCAAAAATAAAGGAAATTCTTACACTATGAATGACGAAATAATAAACAATGAGGGAATAAGATTATAAATGATATAACGATAATGGACAAAGCATTTAATGTTTGAATGATGTAATCATTATTCATTCTCAAATTAAGAAATCAAATGAAACATAAAATAACTAACCTGACGTTGATCAACAATGCTAAGTTAGATTTGTCTCTCTATGTTTGTATAAGCTCCACTTAACCTGTGTCAAGTATAAATCTATGAAAAAATCAAGAACGATATTTTCTGAAGAAACTCAAGGAAATCTTTTATATTTTGGAACAGATCTATGATAACAAAAAGACAAATAGATTTTCTCTCATGTGACTTTAAAATGTCCAAAAGTTGAAAGTGAAATCAACTCCAAATCTCAGGAAATGGTATTATCAACTACCCAACATTAGATGTAAACTCAATATGTATAGATAAACAATTAGTCATAGATATTAAAAGAACCAAAATATAATGAACCATGTAAATAATAACACAACATGAAAAGATACATGCAGAACAGTCTAAAGCTAGTTCAATACAATTAAATTTTCATGTCCAGAAATTCTATGAGAAACAATAATAACATTGCACAGTCTACAAAAGGACGAAAGAAAAAAAGTAAACTATATCCCATATAGTTTCAGAATAATAAGTCCATCATCATGTCCAAGAGGAATTCCCTCTATTCCTGGGCAAGCAATGTTATTTAAAACAATTTCCTAGTCCATTCCTCATATCATGCAAGATAGAGACAGATCTACTCTAAAAAGCATTTACTAAAACAAAATAACCATAAAGATAAGTCTGTTGAAACCACTAATCAAAAATAGTTACATCATTAAAACATTGTTGTTCAAAAACGAAATTACAAGTCCATTGTATTCCCAACTTTTGAATTGTTCTTTTAATATTTTCACATTGACCTGTTGTTCACCTGAGAACAAAGAAAAACAAAATCTAAATTAGAAAACAATCAAATAAATAAATTTAAAAGAAAAGCTACAGAATCTTTGATTTTGTAGCTGGTCTAAAAAACAAAATAAAAAAAAAATCATTTATTATTCAAACAAATCCTATCGTGAATTACAAGAAAAGTATTTACCAATTAGAACTTTCAAAGGGAAACATCAGACAAATCCGAATTTACAACAACATTGAAACTGGTGGAGTTTTTTATAATCACATCTCTCGATCTCTTGAAATGTTTGTTTGCTCTGAGTGAATTTGATCGGATGCTAGCTCTGAGATCATCATTTTCCTTTTCTAGAACCAAGTTCCGAGTCATTACTTGATTCAGTTGAGCTTGTAGGTAAGGGATGTCTCGATAGTATCTTTAGATCAATTCAAAACAACTTTCACAATACACTTGTTCTAGATTTGGCAATAGACGCGTTTGGTCTGAAGTAAGAGGTTTACCCTGTTCCATAATCTTTTGGGGGTCATACTGAATACCTGAGAAACCTTCTTGTTCCTTTAAAAAAGGAGGCAAATTAGACACGAAATCGTATCGGGGTGAATTTATCTTAGCGGACTCAGAATTGGTATCGTCAATGGAGATCGGGTCTTCAACATCAATGGTGGGGATAGGATCTTCGTGTTTGTGACGTCGATTCCTAGCCATTCTAGAAAGGATTCGGCCATTCCTTTTATTCATGAAGTTTATATCTTGAATCCTTTCTAATTTTTGTTTTCCCTGTTTCTTGGTTTTAATTTTGTTTACATATACCAAACCTTTCCCCGGATTGGGAGTAACAGATACCTTAGCTTTCAATTTATCCAACACCTCCTCTAAATACTTTTTAGGGATGAATTCGTGCCTCTGGTGTGTGTCTCTGACTGATTGATGAAAATCGGCAGGGGTTTCGGTAAATAACACAGGGTCTCCTGTAACTTGCAATTTGATATGAAGGTCTTGCAAAGATTGAGTCAATGGGAAAGGGTTGGTTGTCTCATTTAAACACAGGGATGAATCACCTACCAGTTCAGGCATGAGTGGAACAAATCCATTCCTAACCATGAAATTTTGTCAGTTATCTCCAGCCTTTGACAAATGGGAAATGAATAAGACTCGAATCAATCCATGATGAAAGAGATTGGACTGTAAATTAGGTTTTTTCCTTTGATAAAATCTAGCCATCTTTTGAAGGATTTTAAGAGGGTAGAAAGGCATGTTTAAACTAAACCCTAAGAAAACCATTAACAAGCATATATGAAATAGAAATACTAATTCATATTGTCCCTCGTAGGTAACAAATTGCTTGATGATTAATAACAAATCGTGTCATCGAGGCTTGAACAGATTTATGGGTGTACCTTTGACATCGTAGCGTGACTTGTTGGAAATTATTAACATGTGCAAAAGAATACCTTCGATTTTTATATTCTTGAACCAATGATCTCCTTCTCGTGACAGGCCTATGGATTCTACAATCGATTCCTCATTGACTTGCAACTGTAAATCACCTATTTTGTCCCTAGTACAGTCGAAGGTCTAGGCAAAAGCTTGGGAAATTTTAAGGTTAAAGCCCTCGAACGATTGTATAAACTTAACCCACCCAAAGACTGCGAGATCATCCACAACATCATCATGGGAGAGGAAGGCATGTGATCCATTCGTCTCTATCCTTACCATAGGGGCCATGGACTTGGTCATGATATACCAGCAGGTGTAGTAAAGAGGAGCCTGTGTTTGAAACCACTTGATACGAACGATAAGCTTTTCATTTTCGGAGGTGGCCTGATAACTACAATTTCGGGAGAAGATCACCATGACTACCACTTTGGTTGTTGATTGAATCCTGAACCAGAGGACAAACGTAATCGAAAACCACTTCATTTATTGAGAACCTAACCCCAAAATGAAACACCACCAACGATGCAATGAATGCGAGTTCAAGCTAGCAGGACAAGGGTGTAATTGTTTCATAGCGTGGCTAACAGTCCTGTACAACAGTGATTAGACTGCGATATGATAGTAGGGCATAGCATTCAAATTTTAAATTTATATCAAAGTTTAGTTTCAAGAAGTTTTCGTGGAGGTGGTAAGCGATAATCAAAACTCTAAATGCAAAACGATCAAGGCATAATCCAAACATGATCCACTCATATCCTAATGGTAAAAAAAAAAAAAACAATTCACAAAAGGATATGCCCAATACCCTTGAAGGCTCTTAAGATCATTAGGTATTTTTAAAGACTCATCCAATTTCACAAGGAGAAATTTTCGAAATTGCATGATGTGTTTAGGTCAAGCTTGTTTCAATTTCATGCTTTAACAGTGATGAAATTGAACAGAGTAAACGAGAGATTTAAAAATAAACTCAAAAACACACAACAACCAATCAAGCAATTTTTCAAACAAAAATCACAATTGAAGTCACCGAAGACACAAAGAGGTAGCGATTAAAAAAAAAATCGTCAAAACTATGTTTTAAATATCGATGAAACAACAAAAATATGTGGTTGCCAACACAAGCCTGACACAATTACCAAACACATAATAAAGAAGCCAATCGTTGTGGACGTAGCCCAGAGTTGGGTGAACCACGTTAACTCTTGTGTTGAATGTCTTTTGTGTGATTGTTCATGGATTATGTCTAAATGCATATTATATTAGATTTGTCTTATGTGTAAACATTGCGCAATAGTTACGATTGTTAGAGTAATGGGCTTATGTTGCAATATGAAATATAATGGTAATATGAATTTGAATTCACTAAGTAGCTAATGAAGAACAAAGACATAACAACGCACCCATAACCAATAAGTAAGAATGAATAGAATGATCACCCCCCATTCCCTCACTACTGCAGAAACCTGGTTCCTGTAGTCCCAATAGATACCTCGGGTGAGACTTCATCTTCATGCAGGTGATGCTGAAAGGGTCGGTATCTAAAGAGTTTTAATGGTCAAGATAACTTTAACCTAGGGTCTTATAATCACTCGCAAAGCCAACAACTGTACCTACTGCAAGCTCTTTGCAATAGGAGGATGTTGGGCAGGGACGTTAGGACTTTGCTTGGGCTCGATCCTGTGTGGATCCTTGACCCACTCCCTAGAACTCACCCATTTCAAATTAGTTGATATGGTTACCCAAAATAAATTCCACCCATAATTTTCTCAAAAAATATAAAAGCACATGTGTCAATAACAATTGCAATTGCTAAAAACAATTGCAAGGTCATGCAATTGCTAGGGACAATTTGTCTTTTTGCTCTTCTATCAATAATATTTATATCAGTAATAGCTAAAATATTTATATCATCAAAAACACAAGAAACATAAACATTGATGGCACACTATGATTTCCAACACAAAGACCACATAGCCCAAGGCCACGCATAAGGTATATAGCTAATGGGTATCGAGTTACATAGAAACGCGTATACCTATTGGAGATGGGCACAATTAATCACCTTTTAATCTAAAATTCTAATCTGATGGATAACAATGGAAAATGTTGGAATATTCTTAGTCATCCTCCCAAATCAATATGTGATTTACTCTTCATAACTTTCTTGTATTTTTGAATGCATCAGTTAACCTATTTACTTTTTAACATTTACCTAATCATATTAAGAAATTACTATACCATCATATGATTGCCACGTTTAACTGATTAACCTTTGAAATTACCACATTTAAGATTAACTTTCCGCATTCACCAACCGCAACACCAACCACTTTGGGCTGTGCTAATTGCTAGTTAATCGAAAATCTTTTCCAGCGCTATCCCCAGTGTTGACAAGTTTTGCTTAATCCCCAATGTTGACAAGTTTTACTTAAAAATTCAGAGAAATGAGAAATTCAAAAAAATGAAAAATTTAGAAAGATAATTGAAATTTCAAATTTAGTGGTTGTTATTATATATTCTAGATGTATTAAGGTTTTTAGAGCATTGAATATATTTATGCATTAACAACATTAAAATTGCAATTTCACCGAGTACTACATTACCAAATTCCAATTCGGATGACAGTTACCCAAAAAATCAACTAGTAAATTCACAGGCAGTTAACTGGACTGCACTCTCAATCGGCTTCTTATCGACACTGTTCGACACTGACAGGTCAACAATATGTTGCTCAATTTTGAAGGAGTAAGATAACTTCTGAGTAAACAGATTTTTTTTAAGCAAAAAATGTGTTTGAATCCGGTCAGATTTTCAGAAGTAGTCTAAGTGTATAACCAAAGTTTCATGTATTTCAGAAATTTATTTTTAGGATTTTGGCTCATTTTAAACTAACCCAAATATCCAAAAAATAAATCAAACTTCTAAAATCACAAAAAATTTACATGAAAAATAACTGAGAAAAGATTACTCCGAGTAGCCCACTCCCACCTTCGAATGCTCCATCCACTTTCTGGTGTTCAATTACAGTAACTTCCCTCACCTCAAGCGAGAGCACTAGATCGATCCGTTAGCGACTAGTCTACACCCAATCAGCAACAAGCCTACAACAATTCCTCGTCTTCACAGCGGGATCACATCCACATGAACACATCCAAGCGTCTGGTTGCAACAAGATCATTCACACATCAACTGACAGTCACAGGCTACAAGATCATAGGGCCAGATCTACACTTCGTTGGAAACAAACATAACACATGGTTGTACAGGCCAAACACTTCCTCTAAACACTACAGCGTGGGCAACACAGCAGCACATTATTTCACCTGGACATCAGAAATCTAATGCTCTACAACAGGAAAACTCTGCAAGCTACTGAAGACTCACATAAATTTATTCCACTTAAACTATCCTGGTATTCCACTTAAACCATCCTGGGCTCTCAAAGACGCTCATTTCTGGGCTCTCAAGCGAGGGAGTCAATGCCAGACTAGTTGTGATACCAAGATGAAAAACACAAGATACAGAAACAGTGATGGCACACCACACAGGCCAAGGGCACACAGAAAACGTTGTATTAGGCTATATTTATAAAATTTAATAACATGAATCTGGAGTGTTCCAGGTAGACTTCGCATACATTCTAGACCTTCTAGAGCTTTCCTGCAAACAACGCAGTACTCAACTGCTCTGCTCAGCTACCCCATCTACTGCAGCTTCTAGAGCTGTACTATTCTTCTAACAGTTTAAAAAGAGATTTATATCCTCTAAACACATGATCCCCTGTTTCCGGAGAGTATAATCCCCTAAGGTTATGCATTGGAAAAGATCTAAAGAACTTTATATGCTTCTATAATTCTCGGATTTAAAGATAATGCTGTTTGAGAAGACAGGGTAATGCCGTCTTATAATAAAAGATGATGCCAATAGAAATTGGCTGATTTTCACCTAGGCTCCAGAATGCTTGATGCATTAGGATCAGCAGCCGCAGAATAAGTTTCGGAAGGTGTCGTAGACGAAGTCGCTACACTGCTTGATGTTCTTTCGGGGTCAATAATTCTACAACGTTTAAGTTTCTGAGCTGCGCCCGCGGCATCCAGATCCACGAAAGCAGGCCTTGTGGGTGAAGGAAGATGTTCTCGCTCACTTTTCAGCATCGACACCACCTGGAACATTGAAGGCCGCAAAGCTGCAGCTGCTTGCGTGCACAGAAGACCAATTTTAATCACTCTAAGCCCGTCCTCCCACGAATAACTGTCCTTCAATGCGGGATCCATAATTTCTAAAGCTTTATTTGCTGTATAGAGTCTCCATGTCTGCTTGGCCAATATCAACAAAACATAAAA
>JASDQU011508705.1:21857-32547 GCA_032191745.1 Picea mariana
TCTTCTTTTGTGGGATTCCATGGTCTCAACATTCCCTTCTAATGGCTTATTGGTTTCTACCCTAACCTTTTCTTGATCTGCCTCCGAAAAATGTTTGACTTATCTTATCTACTCAATCCTCTCTTGTTCCTACCAATAGAAACAAAACCATTTGTTGGTTAACTCTTCTTCTATATTGGTTGAGTTATTAAACCATGGCTCATGTCTTTTAGGTTTCCAACAAAGCCTCTAAAACTATCGGCCCTTCTGGTAAACCAGAAGGCAACACAACACATAGAATGCACTGTGCAGACTCACCTGAGATAGGTTTAATGGGTGGTTTCAAGACTCAGGTGTTTACAACCTAGGATTGAGTATGAGATATGAGATCTCCACCATTGAACCATTATTAGAACTCACCAATGCATCATACTATTATTCATGACTATGCAGTAACTTCGACAGCTTATTCCCTTAATAACGCTATCATATTTCACAGGAAATGTAATAACTCATTCATTCATTAAGAACAACAAATAACTACTAAAAAGAGGATAAAGATATGCATGCATTCATCACATTACATAGATATTACCATGGTTCACCCCCTCCTGGGATACATCCATAAAGATTTGGCTCTGGGCTCTTCTATTATGATAGTTTTGCATCTACATCATCGTGCGCTTACAACTCTCCTCAGATGGGTAAGATATATATGAGGCAAACTAGATCACACCATGCTCCTTAGCCTATGATCTAATACTCAATATCTACCTTCTCTCATCTCCTCTAGATCAATAAATTACAAAATATCTCATGCAGAAAAATATTACATATCGTATCCGCTCATGCGTAGCTACTATACTAAAGAACTGATTATATGTCAAACACTACAAAAACCTGAATACTAACTAAATCAGAACAACTACAAAATCCATGAACCCTATATAATACCTCAGTATCGATATTTATACATATTTGGCTCTTCAACCATTAGAATACATTACCAAAACCCTAACCCTACCATCGTTAGGTCTCCCTCTTGTGTGCACATGTTGTTCCTTCTTCTAGCTATCGTTTTCCTTGTGCACGCTTTCTTACATGTGCACGTGTTGTGTTTCCTTCCATCTATTTATTCACTCTCTACATGCTTTACTTCCCCATGATCATCCTTCTTTCCACTTTGGCCTGCTGCCGACAATAGCCAGGATGAAGTAGATAAACCCAAAAAATGGTTATGTTGTCGATTGGAATAGAAAGGGATTGAGTGAATGAGATCTATTGAAGAGTCGTGAATATTTGATGAAACAATGTTAAAATAATGAGAATATAAGAGGGGATGTTGAGATCGTGGAACCCAATGAAGGCAAAGATAGAGATATTGTTGAAAACAAAGGAGATGGAATTTGTGTAGAAAGATAACATAAACCCGAAGTTAACACCACACAAATATTTGGACAAGTATGTGTTCAACGACTTGCATGAGGTATTTTTTTGTGATTTCCTGCATGTGTTGCACAAGTGGATATTGAGGTTGAAATACAACCACCCTACAAATCAGATCAGAAAAATATAATGGAATCCTATTGAGATCGCACAACTACAACAAGTTGACAATAAATTTACGTGTGTTGTAGATTTCTCGTTAGACATCATTGTTGCAGGATTTATCACAGAATTTGCAGTAGATACTGCAAAGTCTTACAATGCAATAGAGAAAGAGTTCCTGAAGGGATATCGAGGTAGGTATATCATATTGTTGTACACTTCCATCAATATGTTACTATATAACAAAGGTGTAATGACAATGGCCTCAGAGATCTAAACTTCCTTGCATGCATGGGGGAAGGGGTGAAGCACTGACAAGAGATGAAGAAATGGAGGAAGAGATGGATAAAGGAAAGAAGGAGGAGGCCTTATATCCAATCATGATGGAGGAATACTAGATCAAGAATATCGTGGCAATAGCTAGAAGAACACGTAGTGGAGTACCCTACCAATATAAGACAAACAATAAGAATATATCTATAATCGTGAGGGAAGGAAGATATCCATAGTTACGAGGGAAGGCTTGACAAGTGATGAAGAATAGGTAGAGGATCTTTGGGCTGTGGAGAATATTAAAGAAATCATGCATGCGACATATGAAAGGAATAAAAGAGGCCCAAGAGAAGAAACCAGAGGCATAACTCCTATCCATATAAGTGTTAGTGTGTAACCCACAAATCCATGTGCGACAAATACACCAAAAAGAAAACCTTCGTTTAGACAACCAAATTTCAGTGGAAGAAATGCAACATCAAGTACATCTACACAAGGAGAAACAACTGGGGGAGCCAGTTTAGGAAGCATTAATCAAGGATCTACACCATGTGGAGGTAGTAGCTCAACATTCAGGATGGCAGGACATGATCCCACCATTAGGTTACCATAATTTAAGGGAGAGGCATCAGAGGAACCTGAGAAGCACTTATTTATCTATGAAAATATCTGGGAAACAAAAAAAATCACATATGAGGATACCAAACTTGCACAGTTAGCCATTACGCTAAGAGACCATGCATTGGATTGGTACATGATCTTAGCTGAAAACAGTCCACCAGGAACAACTATAATGATCAGGGATATCAAGAAGCTTTTGATAAATGAATTCCAGAAGCCTATCTCAGAGGATCAATACATGAATGAGATGATAGGGATCAGGAAAAAGCTGACAAAATATTTCTAGGAGATAAATGAGAGATTCAAATGATTGAAGGGAAAGTTGAAGGATGTCATGATAGATATGTAGGATGGGAATTTGTTTTTCAATTCAATTCTACCACATTTGAAATACCCCTTGGGACAACAGAAGTTTTAGACCCAAACAGAGGCTCTGCAGGAAGCCTTGCAACTAGAAGAGAACTAATGTCAGAAGACAGATCCAACAATAGAGGAGTTCAAGGAATACTATTGGCACAGGGGAAGACCCAGGGTTCAATGCTACAAAAATGCACCAACAAAACCCTAACTAATGACCCTTTCGACAACACCTACGAAGTAGTTGAAGTCTCACCTGAGGTAGAGGCAGGGGTGGTTGAAGGAATCAGGTGTATGCAACCTTAGCTAAGACACAAATATGTGATTATAATACTTGATAGGGCACTTAGCACCGTTAGTTCATCATTACTTAACCAATATCTACTCCATAGATAAAATAGAGCATCGTAGCATTCACCCAAATCTAATGTATCTAGCACTTAGCATAAATAAATGAATTAGATATAGTAGATTCAAGCACTAAGAACATTCACCTATGTCAGATCTAGCATCTAGATTCATCCTAAGCACAAAGCATAAATAGATCTATCTATCTATCTATCTATACCAAGAACTTAGAAAATAGCACATAAATACATCAGAACATCGCATAGAGAATATTAACATAGTATTTACATGGTTCACCCCCACCCTGGGGTTACGTCCACCAACTCTTCTTCTTTATTAGCTTCTTCAATAGGTTACATGCATAGAGCCTCAAAACCCTACTCCGCATAGGATAGAATATCTATGCATCTTGCTAGATCCTTTTTCCTTGCGTTATAGTACAAAGCCTTCCACGGTCTATTACAACCTATGGCACCTAGCTCTTCAAGTCTCTCAGAGTATGCACAAAGAATTTACAAACCATAATTGCACTTAATACTTAGATTACTGGCCTTACATCACATAGATGCATTCTCTATATATCCTTACCTTGCCTAGACATCTCTATATATATATTAAAAAATAGGCCTAATCATGGGTAAACCCATGGGATGACATCCCATACCCATTACATAATCGCAAATCCCAAAAAGGACCCAAAAAGGGGTCGAGATATCACAATCCCTGCTTCGTCTTGCACTCCATCTTTGATAGGCTTTCAAAGTCCCAAAATAGGTCAAACTTGATCAAGGATCCCTCGAGACTTGGTCAAGGACTAACAGGCCCCCAACACTCACCTGTGACTCATCCTGAGTCACTTTGGTCTGACTAGCTCTGCTTTGAATGCCTCGAGCTTGGATCGAGCTACTTCGACTTGCTGCTATGATACAGTCTCTTGTTCAATGAACTCCTTGATGACTACATCATTGATAGGTCCCTCTAGACACTATTCAGCTATGGTGGCAACCTTCTCTAGCTCTGCTCCTTGGAATTCTACCTCTGTAAAAAATTGATAGGCCTTATCTTGTACAAGTTGGATCCTCTAAGTTACTTCCATAACTCTTCTCTGGATAGTGTGGATATGTTTTTGTTCAGTGCGTTGCTCTTGGGAGCGCTTCATTCTTTCCACAGCCGACAGGGGCTTCAGCTGCACCTGTATCTTTCCGGCTTGATACTTTGCCTCTTGGAGCTATGACTTTAGTGCCTTCATTCCTGGGTTCTCCATGAATTGTTCATAGATCTAGGCACTATGAACAGTGAGTTTCTTACATTCTAGGGTAAAATACTTTAGACTTTCAACTACGCTTTGGGTGGTTGCTTGTCCTTGGTCTCGTACATCTTGTGGGGTTTTAGGCACAGTGCGTAGCTCCAAATATGCTATGTGTTGTTGTAGCTGTTAGATGGATTCTGCGAGCTGGTCCACCTGCTGTGGAACTCGAGCTTCTTCCTTGATTTCTAAGACTGTCACAGAGAGAAGTGCTTTGTTGACCACTTCTTTTACTTTGAGTTGCTCCATGAGAAACGAGTCCTTTTCTTCATCAAACTTCGCTTGGAGAGAAAGCTTTTCCCATTCTTCAGCACTACGTTGATCTATGAGTACTCCATGTACTTGTGTCAAAGCCTAGGTGGATTTCTCTATTTCTTCCTATGCTCATCGAAGGTGAGCTTCGACTGTATCGGCTAGGCGGTGGAGTTGAGCCAGTTCATCTCCCAATTCTGGTTCTCCTAGCACAGTGAAGACTGTGTGGCTAGACTATAGGGCCTACTGTACCCCTCATAGTTCATTCTCAATCTGATCATAAATCTCCTCTTGCTTTTCTTCTTGTTTCTCTATTATTTCCAGCAAAGCATCTTGCAGGGCTACTATGAGGAAGTCGAAGTCATCGGAGGTGAGGACAGTCTACATCTTGGTCATGGTGGCCTTCGATTTCTTCCAGGAGGAAGGTTTCAGAGGAGAACCTTTCCTCTTATTTAGGGGATAAAACTCATCTCCTTGCTTCTATTCGAATTATTTGTCATATAACTCTTCGCCATCTCCTCCTTGCTCTGGTGAGATGGAAGCAGTCTTCACAGATGCACTATCTAATCCTTGGGCCTCTTCGAGCTTCTGTGTCATGCTAGGGCCGGATGTATCCTACACAGTTTCAGGGCTATTGAGGTAAGATATTGTTGGCACAGGGTCAAACCCAAGGTTCAACACTACAACAGTGCACCAACAAAGCCCTAACTATCGGCCCTTTCAGCAACACCTACGAAGCAGATGAAGTCTCACCCGAGGTAGAGGCAGGGGTGGTTGTAGGACTCAAGTGTCTGCAACCTTAGCTGGGACACATATCTGTGATTATACAACTTTCTAGAGAACTTATCACCATTAGTTCCTCAATATATAGTCAATAAACACTTCTCTTATAAGACAAAACTTTGCAACATTCACACTATTCTACGATATTCAAGCACTTAGCATATACAAATGGATTAGAATGAGCATATCAAGCACTAAGAATGAATATCTAGATTAGATCTAACATTCTCACATATAATAAGCACCAAGAATGAATAAATCTATCTAAACATATCAGAGCATTTCGCATATAATATGTAAATACATCAAGACAAAGCACAAAGCACATCACACAAGGTTTACGTGGTTCACCCCCACCCTAGGGCTATGTCCACCAACTCTTCTTATTTATAGTCTTTGGTCAATCGGTTACAATCACAGAGCCTAAAAAACCCTTACTCCTCATAGGATAAAATATCTACACATCTCGCTAGATCCTTCTTTCTTGCGTTATAGCACAAAGCCTTTTATAGTCTTTCATAGGAACTTGCACTCAACTCTACAAGTCTCACACAGGATGCATAAAGCGCTTACAATCCTTTGATCGCATAGATCTAGCACTTATCCATTCGTTTTGCACTTATCACATTGGCCTAGTAGGTCCTCCTCTTACATCACCTAACTACTTATTTATACATTACAAAAGGGCCTAAACATGGGTAAGCCCATGGGCCGACATCCCATTCCTATTACATATTCCCAAAAACCCAAAAAGGGGCCCAAAAGGGGGGCGAGATCCCATGATTTCCTCTTTGACTTGTGCTCCTCCTTTGACAGGTTTTCAAAGTCCCAAAATAGGTCAACATGACCAAGAAACTCCCAAAACTTGGTCAAGGGCCAACAGGCCCCCAACACTCACCCGTGATGCATCCCGAGTCACTCAGGTCTGATCAGTTCTTCCTTGAACACCTCGAGCTTGGCTTGAGCTACTTCGAATTGATGCTTTGTTGTGGCCTCTTGTTCAATGAACTCCTGGATATCTACGTCATTCACTATCCCTTCTAGGCGTTGTTTTGCTGTTAGGACGACCTGTTCTAGCTCTTCTCCTTGGCTCTCGACCTCTGTAAACAACAAACATACCTGGTATTTCATAGGTTAAAGTCGTTGAGTGACTTCCATCACTTTACTTTGAAGCATATGGATCTTTTGTTGAGTTGTGAATTGTTCATGAGATATCTTCATCCTTTCTACAGCTGACAGGGCCTTCAGTTGTGCCTGTAGTGTATCTTCATTCTTCTTCACTTCTTGGAGAAGTGACTCCAGTGTCTGCAATTCTAGGTTTTCAGTGAGATTTCATAGGTTTGGGTGTTGTGGGTACTGAACTTCTTGCACTCCAAGGAAAGAGATTTTAATCTGTCAACTGCGCTATAGGAAGCTGCTTCTCTTTGGTTCCTTATCTCCTATGGGGTTTCGGGTACTGAGCAGAGCTCTAAGTTAGTGATGCATTGTTGTAGCTTCTGAATTAGTTCTTCTAGTTGTGCCACCTACTTTGGAACTTGTTCATCGGTCTATACTTCGATAATTGTCACAAACCAAAGTGCTCTATTGACCCTTTCTTTAAATTCAAGTTTCTCGGTGAGCAATTGTTCCTTGCTTTTCTATAGCTCTGCTTTTTCTTCATCCCATTTTTCTTATAGAGCAATCTTTTCCTTTTTTGAATCACTTCTTTGGTCCTTAAGGTCTTTCTATACTTGCACTAAATCCTGGGTGGCTTATGTTGTTTCTCTCTGAGCTTGTTGAAGGTGAGCTTCAACTATATCAGTGATTCAGTGTAATTGAGCAGGCTTATCACCTATTTCTGGTGTTCCAACTGTCAGAGGCGCAGTGGATACTGCATAGCTGGACTGTAGTGCCTGCTGCACTCCTTGGAGCTCATTCTTAATCTGACTGAATACCTCCTCCTGCTTAGCTTCTTGCTTCTCTGCTATCTCTAGCGAAGCATCATTCAGTGTTGCGACGATGAAGTCGAAGTCGTCTAAGGTGAGGGTGGTCTCAAATTTGGTTCTGGTTGCTTTCATTTTCTTCCTTAAAGAAGGTTTTAGAGGAGAAACCTTCCTTTTCTTCTAGGGTTCTTCCTCGTCTCTTGGCAGTGTAACCTCGCCTTTCTTCTGTTCGAATTTTGTTCCTTCACCTCCTTGCTTTGCTGATATGAATGTGGTCTTCATGGATGCGGTGTCTAAATCATGGACCTCTTGGGTCTTCTTTATCTTGCTAGGTGCGACTATATCCGGCATAGTTTTGAGGATTTCAACATCGTACATTTTTGCGGGGTCTGCTGGAACAAGGAGGTTCACCAACCATTCCTTGGTAATATCCTCCAAGTCATCCTTCGTTAACTTGTAGTATGACTATTTTTGCACCTATTTCGTCACCTTAGTGAGAAAAAAAGAGGTGCTTGCAAGCTTAGTTGGGTTTTATAAGCAGGACAACTGTAAGGAAAAGGGTTAGAGAAAGAAATATAAAAGAACAACTAAGAATTAAACTAAGAAATAAAATAACAACTAAACTAATGAGCATAGGGACATAAGGACAAAAGAAACAATAATACCCTTGTCACCAATGGTAAGGTTTATATTAGTGAAAGAAAACACCAAGAAGAAAGAGGACTATGAGTCCCTTCTTCCTCGAAGGGAGGGATCTTGGACCCCCACAAATAAGCTCTTCTTACAACTTTGAATGAAAATGGTGAAATAATTCATTTCTAATCCACTCAAGGGGTCAGATGGATTGCCCAATGCAATGGTGCTAGTATACTCTTGATGAGAATAGAGGATTCATCAAGAGAATAGTAGCAACATAAATTTGCTATTGAATTCCTTACAAAATGAAGTGCACCCATGGCCTTTTTATAGCACCTCTTTGAGGTATTGTGCAACCAGCTTGTAGTGTGGAAAGAGGCTAATTAGGGCATTTTTAGGTCTTTGACCAGCCACCCAGTCGGATCCAGTCCAAATTTGAGTGTCAAATCAACTTGGAAGTTGAACCAAAAGTGGGTGGGAGGTTGACCACTCTCATAAATGTGTCGTTCTCACATGTGTGCATATTTTAGAGACCACAGTCATGCATCGGGCGCATGTGCACTTTTCCTGCATTTCTGTTTTGCGCATGTGCACGCGCACCTTGTGTAGTCATATCAATATTTAATTTTATCATTGGTTGCATAGTTTTTGACCCTTTGGAAATGATTTTGTGGTAATTTTTGTCCATGGGTGACCTCATAAATTTTTGGCGATGATGAATTCTTGTAACCATTTGCAGACGAAATTTTAGTGATAACAAATGCCCCCTGATGGATGAGGTTAGGAGCATATGTATAACCAAAATTCATCAGTGTTTCTTCTACTGAGAGTGTCATTGTAAGAGAGAGAGAGAGATAGTGGGATTGTTAAGAGTTACCCGTTGGAGGGAGAAGGGAACCTATAGAACCCAACCTTCCATAAGGTGTGTAAAGATAAACTGTGTACAAACAAGGCAGGCATGCTCCATGCTCATGTCATGTAACTCAAAAAATGAATGATGTGTTGATGTAGACAACTGCAGTGCCCTCGGGGGCGGTTGTGATAAAGGCATAAGACAATTATGTAGAGGAACATACTCTAAATAGTAGGCAGTGACATATGTAAGAAATATCATAGATTATGTAGGCATTGATAGCCCAGCCAAGTTCAGAGGTCTTCGAAAAATATATGAGATGATTGCAATAGTCACAAAGTAAGACCCACCGTAACATGAGAAAGTGTTGAAGTAGAATGTTACAGGGGTCAACGACAACAAGGACCAATTGTGGTTCTCCCTATGCCATCCGAGACCTCTCATTGGAAAGGTAATGAGAGTCAAGATACTATCACCCTTCTAGAAACTGTGTTGATGTCGACAAAACGGGTGACACAACTTCGAGAAGCAAAGAGCTTCGTGAAATCTACTAGGTGAGGTTAGGAACTGAGGAGGTACATGGACGAAATCAATATGTATGGAGACTCAAGACTTCCCTTGGTTGGGGGTATGTGTGAGGTATAAGTGGCCGCAACCATTCAACTAGGTCGAGTGTTAGGGGGACAACAAGACAGGCGATAAGGTGTGCCAGAGGCAGGCCAAAGTGAACAAATTCAAAGAGCAGAGGTAAGTGACCTGTGGGATACTTAGAGTATATGGATGATGTCAATGGGGGTAGATGATGAGGAGTTCCCCAACCACAGGCGACATGGGTTGTGTTTTCCAAAAAGGGAATAAGGTCGCCAAAGGTGACGACAAAAAAGGTATGGAAATGCTAGAAATAAAGGTTTTTTTACAATAAATAAAGAATAATTTGGGATGAGTGTACAAATACAGAAACAATTGTGCCAATGTAATATGGTTGGGCTGGTGAGGGCGCCATTAGTTTGGAGAATTGGTGGAAGGTGGGGGGGGCCATGGGTGGGTTTCTGTATGAGGTAGATGAAATGGAGGGAAATTTGCAGAGGGGCAAATAGATTGTGGATGAAATGGAGGGTTCATGATACTGCAGAGGTGTAGTCAAAATAGAACCTTGAAGAGATAATCTGGGAGTCCGTTGGAAAATATAGAAAAAAAGAGGAGAAGGAGTATGTGGATGATTCATGACATGATGTATGAATATCAGGACCCCTATGCCTAAAGGGTTGAAAAACAACATGAGTGTCAAAGTGAAAAAAGGTGCTATGAATGGGACAACTCATGTGGGTGAGAGTTCTACTGGGTGATAGTACCTAAGATGCAATGGAGGTGTTGGTACTGCAGAGCTGGAGATGGGGATCCTAGAGGCAAATGTCAAAGGGTGTGATTGGAGATGCAATTGAGAGTCAGAGGGAATGATTACATGCTAGTGTTGATGATATACCTGAAGGGGTTACATTGATGTATGATGACCAAGTATCTGCACACATGAAAACCAAATACCTGACATGAACAATATCTAAAAAGAATCGATCATACAAGCATTTATTTGATAATTTTGAACATGAGCATGCGTACCTGGACGGGGTATGAAAAATGGTGCCCCGAGGGCTAAGGATAAAAATTGGCCCAGGGACTATCTTGATGTAGGTGATGGGATGCTGATCCCGTGGATGAAGATGGATCGAATAACGGACACCCGAAGCTCCCAGAATGGTGATTGGAAGTTTGGCGGAAAGGCCTATATATAGTTGTAGGGCCCACATTGCCACC
>JASDQU011508707.1:0-21685 GCA_032191745.1 Picea mariana
GAGTGAAGGAGATTGAGAGAGATTTTTTGAGAGAGAAAAGTGGGCAGCTTGGTGGGCACATTTCCCAAGAAAATGAGGGCACAAAACCCAAGGATATTTTTCTGTGTGAGTGCAGTCCTTATTTTTTGTTGTTGGGTCGTACTATAGGGATCCGTACAATTCGTACAACAAGAAGAGGGCATGATTTTCAAGGCTATCGTTTGGCACAGAAATCGAGGTAGATTTTTTTGGAGATTTCTTATTGATGTTAGACCGTACTTTGCAGGTCGTACAACACTCTTCTGGGCATGCTTTTCTAGGCACAAAATTTGAGGAGGTCGTACAGTTGTACAGATTTGGGCATGGTTTTCAAGGAAGAAATTTTCTGGGACATATTTGTTGTTCTGAGTATTTCATCTTGGCTGAAAGTTGTGAGTATGTTTCTATAATATACTTTCCTGAAGCAATAAATAACATCTCTCTCTCTGTCTCTCTTGTTGGGTTTCCCCACATTTAGGTTTTCCCCAACATTTGCCTAAATTTATGAGTTTTATGGGTTATTGAATGTTGTCCATTGTGTTTATTTTCGCTGCATATTTTATTAGCAATGTGTATTTCTACTTATGGAAATTTCTCAATATGGGTTTGTGACATTTCGGAAGTTCATGCAAGACAATTATCTCTAGGTTGCTAAGTGTTTGACATAAATTTTAGCTTGCTGCTTTTGTCATTAAAATCTACATGGTATTAGAGCTTGGGCTCTAAGTGACAGTGGGAAGTGTGATTTTTTGGAAAAGTTGAAGAGGGAAAGGTTGTGATTTTTTCCTTGAGTTATGACATAGAATATAGCTACAAGCATTACATTTGAGGATCGGTTGGATGACATTTACAACTATTTGCAGTGGAAGGTCCGATTGTTAGTCGTTCTCAAGGAGAACAAGGATTTGGAACTATGTCAACTCTTTTGTGGTAGCTCTCGCAGCATATCCTATTGCTTTGGACTTGCATGAGATCAAGGAAGTCAAGGCTCAGAAGATTATTCTGGATGGGGTGAAGGATCACCTTATCCCACACTTGGATGAGAAAAGTACTACCAAGGAGACGCAGGATGCACTTAAGAACTTGTTTGAGGCGAAGCATGAGAACTGAAAGATGATCTTCAAGGCTAAGTTGCATGTTACCAAGATGGGTAAGGAGGAGAGTATCTCTTATTATTTTACCAAGGTAGCTCAAGTAAAATATGAGTTGGTTGTTGTTTCATAGGTCATATCAGATTCTGAGTTGGTGAGGATAACCTTAAATGGCTTCACCAAAGAATGAGAATTCTTCATGAAGTGTGTGGTGGGACATGACTATCTACTAGATCAGAGTAGAATGTGGGATGATTTCACTCAGGAGGAGATCTGGGAAAGATCTCAGAACAGTGAACATAAGATAGATGGAGTTGATGAGAATGTTACTCTTATTGCAAAGAGCAAGGAAAAAGTAAGTTCTAGAAGGGACTTGAGTAAAGGAAGATTTTATTGTTGTAACCAGTTGAGGCACCTTACCTCTCCTTGTCCTAAGAGGAAGAATAATAAGGAACCAAAAGGGCCCGAGACAGCTGCTACAACAACCATGGATGAATTTGCTTCAATGTACGACGGGGAATTTTCTTTGGTTACCCTAGTTTCCAGTGTCGACAGTGGAGGATTTGGAGGTGATATCAAATGGATTGTGGATAGTTGAGCCTCTTGCCACATGACAGGAGTCTGGTGAGTATTCCTTAATATCACAAAGACTGGTCCTGACCGGCAGGTGGTAAATGAAGGTGGTATGGAGAGAGATATACGTGGAGTTAGGAGTGTTATATTCCAACTCGAGTATGGGGGAATCCTGGAGCTTGATAGAGTTATCTTTGCTCCAGGGTTGAGGGTTAACTTTCTCTTAGTCTTATCCTTGGAGGATGTAGGATATTGTGTATTGTTCAAGACAGAACATGTATTTATCTATAGGGAAGGAATGGACCCGATGGAGATGTAGTTGATCGGTAATTGGGTGGACAAGTTGTATATTTTGAGAGGACAACCTTCAGTGTATGATTTAGCATCGGATGAGGAGCGTGAGGAGGCTCCTAATACTGCAGTGAAGCCAAGGATTCACTCTTGTATTCTGAGAGAAGAGAGCGAGTCTCTTCTAAGAACTAGCAGGAGGCTCAACCAGGTTGATGGAACCAATTCTCAGGATGAAGTGGATTCTCTTGGAATCTCAGGGTTCTGCATTGTTTCCAGGAGAATGTATTCTAGTTCGAGCTCTGTGCGAGTGTTGAGTATAGCTCTAGGTTTAGAGGGAGCTCCTACAGAGAACAGTGTGATGGAACTAGATGATAATGATGGCAGCAAGTACTTCCCTCGCAAAGAGGGAGTGTTATATTTTTAGCTCGGGAGGTACTCTGCATGTTTTGTCTTGTATGCGGATATAACCTTATGTTTACACTACCAGGCACTTCACTTTGTAATGGGTTTTTATAAAGTGGTTCTTTTATTAAAGTGACCTTTTAATAAAGTGTACCTTATAATTTTAAAGTGACTTTATTTCATAAAGTGCACTTATGTAATAAAGTGAAATTACTTTAATATTTTAAGTGATTCATTTTGGAGGGAAGGCCATACAACACTCTGCTAGGCACAAAATTTGAGGAGGTCGTACAACTGTACGGATTTGGGCACGATTTTCAAGGCAACAATTTTCTGGGACATATTTGTTGTTGTGAGTTATTTCTTCTTGGCTGAAACTTGTGAGTATGTTGTTGTAATGTACTATCCTGAAGCAATAAACAAGATCTCTCTCTCTCTCTCTCTCTCTCTCTCTCTCTCTCTCTCTCTCTCTCTCTCTCATTGGGTTTCCCCACATTGGGGTTTTCCCTCACATTTGCCTAAATTTCTGATTTTTATGGGTTATTGAATGTTTTCTATTGTGTTTATTTCCGCTGCATATTTGCTTTGCAATGGGTATTTATGCTTATGGAAATTTCTAAACATGGGTTTGTGACATTTCGGAAGTTCATGCAAGACAATTATCTCTAGGTTGCTAAGTGTTTCACATAAATTTTATCTTGTTGATTTTTGTCATTAAAATCTACAATGAATTATATGTGAGGGGAAATGTTATTGAAATGGTTGAAGAAGGAGATCAAATTGGAATGGCCATGTGGCCAGATGACAAACATGTCATCGAAAAAATGAAACCAACACTTGGGTTTGAGATGAAAGTTGTTTAAGGCTAAAGTCTCAAAATGTTCCATAAATATATTAGAAACCATTGGGGATAAGTAGGACCCCATGCTTGTACCTTTAGTTTTTTCATAGCAAACCGATTTAAAGGTGAAGTGTTGGAGAAATTTCTATTTTCAAAACACTAGTTCAGTGGGAGGTAATTGACTAGTTCTATTTTAGACTTTCTAATTTTAAACCATCACTATTGTGCATGCATTCCTAATTATAGGATGTCATTTCCTATATGAGTGAAGATCACTCACTCATTGAATAGATCATAATATACATTGATTGTCATTCTTCATATTGTATCTCTCTTCCTTTTCTTGATTAGCTTTGTTTGTGTATGCTTTAGCTAGGTCTCCTGTGCAGGTTTCCATGAAACACTGACATTGTATCAAAGCCGAGCTGCTTGGAGCAACCCAGACAAGCTAGAGAAGAGCAAAAGAGGATTTATTTATTGAGTAAGCCTAGTTTCTTCCATAGTCGAAACCTATCCCTATCGAAAGGTGTGACAATTGGAATCATTGTAGTCTATCCATTGCTAGGGTAAGATGGTCGCACTCACACTTAAGAAAAAATATGTTTCTTGGAATCGTCGCAGCCTATACAAAATCAAGGTGTGACATCGTCGCACTCTACTCTTCACTAGGGTGTGACGATTCATTTTTTCACAATCGTCACACTTTGTCCTTCTCTAGGGTGTGACGATTCAACATCTTCTCACTTTATCCTTCTTTAGAGTGCGACGATTCAGCTGCCCTCTAGAAAATTGATTTTCATCAGTAAGGATTTCAACAAATTCATGGGATAGATTATGATGAGACCTTTTCTCCTATAGCAAATATGAACTCCATTCACTTGGATCTAGCCATTGCAGAAGCCAAAGGATGGGAAGTTCACTAGATGGATGTGAATAATGCTTTTCTTCATGGTGACCTTTCAGAAAAAATATACATGGATCAGTCACAGGGGTTCATTCAAAACTCATCTTTAGTATGCAGACTGAAGAAGTCTCTCTATGGCCTCAAGTAGGAACCTAGAGAATGGTATGAAAATATGAATTCTTACTTGCTTTCACATGAATTTGTTAGATGTAAATCTTATTCCAATGTTTACATGCTGAGCACTACTAACTTTGCGAAGATTTTAGTACTCCATGTTGATGATCTTTTGGTCACTGGTATCTCTGCTTCATCCATTGCTTTGGTCAAATATAATTTGCATGATAGGTTCTCTATGACAGACATGGGTCCACTACACTTCTTTCTTGGTATTTAGATTAGTCAAGATGCTTTCGACATCAAACTTTCTCAGGCTAAGTATGTCAGGGATATTATGGATATATTCCACATGACAGATTGTAAGTCTGCACCTACACCCTTCTTATCTGAGATTAGACTTGAGGATGGTGGGGATACACCATTAGTGGACAACACTTTGTATCGACAATTGGTGGGGATTCTTGTGTATCTCACCCACACCCATCTAGATATCTCATATGTGGTAGGAGCAGTTTCTAGATACATGAAGTAACCCCATGATCTGCACTGAAAGGCTTCCAAGTGCATCCTCAGATATTTCCAAGGCCCCATGAGTTATGGGATTCATTATGTAGTTGGTTGTGCATTAGATCTCATAGGATTCACATATTCAAATTGGGTTGGTGATAGAACAGATCGCAATTCCATGTCTGGCTACACTCTCAATTTGGGGTTAGGCCCAATTTGTTGGTCAAGTAAGAAGCAATCAACCATTGCTTTATCTCCCGCAGAGGTCGAGTACAGAGGAGTAGTCAACTGTGTCATTCAAAAACTTTGGATTCAACACTTCCCTACCAATCTTGGTATCCAGTTTCATTGTCTGACTATCATATGGTGTGACAACCAGAGTACACTGAGATTTTGCAGAGATCCAATACAGCAAGAGCGAACCAAACACATTGAGGTCCACATGCATTTCATCAGAGATTTAGTACATGACAGGATCATTGATTTGCAAATATTCCCTTCCTATGAACAAACTGTTGACATATTCACCGAGACCTTCATTGGGAAGAAGTTTCAGACTTTACAGGATCGTCTTGCAATGAATAACACAGTTGCCTAACAACTGCCTTTTCTTCTTTTGATGCATTGTCTTTTGAGGGGGGATTATGTTCCCACGTGGTTTTCCCTCCTTCCTCATTTGTATTCAGTGTTCATTAGTTTCATTGCACATGAGTACCTAATATGGCCTAGTATCCAGCTCATTTTTTACTCCATAGTGATGTTCAGGGGAGTTGTTGGATAAATTTCTATTTTCAGCACACTAGTTCAATGGGAGTTAACTGACTAGCTTTATTTTAGACTTTCTAATTTTAGACCATCACTATTATGCATGCTTTCCTAATTATAGGATCTCATTTCCTATATGAGTGAATATCACTCAATCATTGAATAGATCATAATATACATTGATTCTCATTCTTCATATCGTATCTCTCTTCCTTTTCTTGATAAGATTTGTTTGTGTATGCTTTAGCTAGGTCTCCTATGCAGGTTTCCATGAAACACTGACATGAAAAAGGTAGAAGAGAGGCAGATTTTGATAAGGTTAAGATTAAATTTTAGGTTCTACTAGATTCGAGATTAATTTCAGGGCTTCTGAAACTGGATGTTTAAATTAAAGTTTGTTTCATAATTGAGAAAGATATTTGTGCACCCTCACCTACAAACCCTAGATGTCTACCAATGACACGACTGATGGATCTTGGTTCAGGGGGATCCCCCTCCTGACATCGACTCAAAAAAATTCAACACTATGGTCGCTACTACAGATGCATTTTCGAAAGTTCATCTCATGAAATTCGTAAAGAGGGAAGAGAAAATTCCTGAAATACTCATTTCTAACAAGAACACCCATCATAGGGATCTATCTATGGAAAAATGCAAACTCATTAGGAATTTTACAAGACTGTGGTTGTCCCCTGGGACAATGGCAGCTTGGATTCAACATAGTTGGTATGTTCATTTAAAGGGACAATTAATTCAAATCTTATGTGAATGTGGGTATTATACGTTCCTATTCCAAACAAAAGAGGATCAAGATTTAATCTTCAGAAGAAAACCACATTTCATAGGAATGAGGGAAATGTACCTGAATCAGTGGATGTTGGATTTCAACCTAGAAAATGACTTCTCTTCTACTATCCTAGTCTGGGTTTGACTCCTGCATCTACCTCTACACTACTAGAATGAAAAAACTCTAAAGTGCATTGGAAATACTCTTGGAAGATACATTGACAAAACCACTCCAAAAGAAGGAATGTTCACATGTGCTATAATCTATGTTGAATTTGATTTGGAGAAAGGGCTACCTAAAAAAATATTATTAACTTTGGACAACTAGACACATGGGAAACCTCTAGAATACGAGTAGTTTCCTTTTAAATGAAAATATTTCCATGAATAGGGAACTTTACAAAATACTATAGGAAATGAATGCAACAAGCAATGCTATAAAAAGAGCTTGAGGATTACTGGAAAGCTATGAATAAAATATATGAACGAAAAGTATCCAAAATGAAAAAGAGAATGTGCAATTTTTCCTCTCAACTTTAGGACAAGGTACAACAATAGGGGCATAAGAATGAATGCAAGACAATTATCTAGGAAAATGAAACTCAAGTATGGGGGGAATGAATGCACATTCACCCTCATTGAAATCCTCAAAGAAAATTCAGATAGAAGTGCCCAAGAATTTTGAAATCTTCTTTCTTGATGAGCCTGTGATGGTGGAAAAATCAGACCTGGAAATCATACAAACCATTGGCACTTCACCAGAGATTCTAGAGAATATAGAGGTAAGGGGAGTGGGTGATGCATGTGATGATTGGGAAAAGGACCCAACAATGGGAAAGAAATATCTTCATAAAGAAAAATAAAGGAATGTGGAGAGAAATAGGTAGAAGCCACAGGCTAGTTTAGGGATGAAAGAAAGGGGGGAGGAGCAACGATAGGAGGAAATGGAGAAAGATTAGGAAGGCTCAAAGGAAAGAATGCCAAAGAAAATTGGAAGAAATTCAGCGAGAAAAATTAGGGAGTAGGAAGTAGCTAGGGACACTGCCTTGAGCATGCAAGCAACTCTAGACAAAAATATAATCTCAAGCTCAAGGGATAATAGGAACAAAGGTATGTCAACATTGTCTCTTTGCAGTGCCTCAAAAACTTACAACAAATAATGATAATCCTCTCTTGGAATTGTAGAGGGTTGGGAAGCCAGTATAAAGAAGAAGCTTTAAGAGACCTTATGAAATCAACAAGACCTACAATCATATTGCTCTAGGAAATGAAGTTGGAGGCATTGGATGTAGTTCAGTTATGAAAGAAGCAATGGAAATATAATGATGGCACCACAGTGAGTTCGCGTGGAGCTTCAGGTGGAATTTGCACTATCTAGAGCAACTCTAACGTAAAAATGGTAAACTCATTTTGTTCTCAACATTATATTCTAAATTTTTGTATCCACATTCAAATAGGAAAGCAATTCATGGTGGTGAATGTTCATATGTTGATAGCATATAGAGACAAGGAAGTATGTTGGAACTCATTAATATCCCTTCAGAATTTTGCTAAGATTAAAAATAGCATTGTAGGAGGGGATTTTAATGTTATTTTGACCATACAAGAGAAAAAAGGAAATATCATCTAAGACTCATTTTGATCTAGGTGGATAACAGTGGCCACCCACCTATTCCAACTGGCTCACATACAAATTTCATCTTGGCAGTTTTTTCTAGTTTTTTAGGTCCTAAACTTTCAGGGTCCTTTTATGGCCCTAAACAACGTTTTTTGGGCTCTCCACAGTCACACTATAGACTATGTTAGAGTGTGACAACAACATGTGTATTCCTCGGATAGACCTTTCCAACAGGCTATCATGAGCGTGAAACGGAGATCATATGCAAAAGTTACGACCTCGAGAAGTTGATGTACTAACTTACTCCAACGGGGCCTACATGAATTTTGGTGCGATAGTCTCCATAGATATTTCAAAATAGAAATGGAGTTTATGGACATCTTGTCCTTGGGTGTGGCCTATCGATATGTTGCCAAAATAGAGCAGAAGCTTAAACAAAAGACAACAAGGATGGACAGCCTCAGGAAAACCAGTCTAAACCGTAAAAGAAGAAGGACATTGGGAAGATGAAGAAAGACAATGGGAAGTGATGTGAGTTCCATAAGATCCCCTAGAATAACACCACTGAATGTCACTCAAAGAAGTCATTGGTGGATGAGGTGAAAGCATCTAAATCAGATGTGGGTTCCGACTCTAAGTCAGAACCAAAAAATGGAGACAGATCATTGATGTAGAACCTAGTGCCACCATTACTACTGCCAAGATCCATCTCGATGAACCAAAGGAAGGTGAGCACCTCTTTCATTGACAAATGTGGGTTAAGGGTATTTTGTTGCACTTCATCGTTGATAGAAATAGCCAGAATAACCTCATATCAGCAAAGGTCATCAAGTGTTTGGCCTTGCTAACAACATCACACCCACAGTTGTATACCATCAGATGGCTTGACCAAGGAAGCGATATCCACGTCAGCCAACATTGTTTCCTGTGCTGCGAAATAAAGCCCTTCAAAGATGAGGTATTGTGTGATGTCCCCCCCCTTGAAGTTTGTGATGTTCTTTTGGTCCAACCTTGTTTATGGAAACATGATATTGTATATGAGTCTAGGCCTCACAGTGTTATTATTACTTTGGAAAGAAAATTGTACAGGATATCCGAGGTAGTCCCATCTACCTCCATTTCCTTAATCTTTTCCAAGCAATATAGGAAGGTCATCTCTCATACTGAGAATTTTATCTTCTTCATGACTCGTGCTCAAAGTGAGTGGAAGGTTGTAGCCACATCCATGGCCTCTACGGAAGGTCTCTTCATGAAATAGAAGAAAGTGGATAAGGTCATGGAAGAATACAAAGATATCTTCTCGTCACCCAGTGGGGTACCTCTGCATTGTCAGGTCAAGCATTCAATTGATCTGACTCTCGGTGCACCACTACCCAATGGGTGAGTATATCACCACTCTCTATTAGAAAATGAGGAAATCAAGCACCAGATCCAAGAGCTACTCAAAAAGGGGCACATCCGACCAAGATCATCACCTTGTGGAAGTCCAATTATGCTTGTGCAGAAGAAAGATGGGACTTGGCAATTATGCATTGATTACTGGGCCCTAAATAAAATCACAGTCAAGAATCAATACCCAATTCCCTGAATCGATGGTATCCTTGATGAGCTCAAGGGGGGAAAAATACTTTAGTAATTTTGATCTGTAGTTTGGCTACCACCATGTCCCAATAAAGAAGATCGATGTATGAGAGACTGCCTTCAAGTCTAGACAAGGTCTTTTTGAATGGATGGTCATTCCCTTTGGCTTGATGAATGCCCTAACAACTTTCATGAGGATGATGGATGATATCTTGCGGCCTTTCACCAATTCCTTTGTGGTGGTGTATTAGTATGACATCCTCATATTCAACAAGAGTTGGGTGGAACACTTGCAGCATATTCAGCAGGTTCTGCACACTCTGCAACAACACAAGCTATATGCAAATTTGGAAAAATTCTCCTTAATTATGGATAGGGTCCAATACCTAAGATATATTGTTGATGAGCATGGGGTTCATGTCAATCCAACCAAGATCCAAGTCATTCATGACTGGACATCCCTGACCACACTTATTGAACTTCAAATCTTCTTAGGCCTTGCAAATTTCTATCGCGGGTTCATGTTGGGATTCTCCCATATTGCATGGGCCCTTGGCCAAGTGACCAGGGGTGGTGGTCAGACAAAGTTCATGCGGGACCTATCACAACACAAAATGTTTGATCAAATGAAGAAACACTTGTGATCTTCCCCAGTGCTCTCATTACCTTACCTACAACAACCTTTTGATATCAAGACAGAAGCTTCAGACTATGCTATGGGTGCAGTTCTCACTCAACACGGACATCTCATGGATTATCATAGTGAGACACTATCATATTTTTTCCGTAATTACCCCAATTACAACAAACAAATATACTCTATTGTGAAAGCATTCCGCCAATGGAGGAATTACATTCTCGGAAAGGAGATAGTCATTGTTACACAATATTTTGGTCACTCTGATGATGATTCTAAAAGCATGTGTTCAGGCTCTCAAAATGATCTTTTGCATGAGAAAAGTAACTGATTTATTCCTCTACAAAACTGGTTTTTAGAAGGACGCCACAGGCTAACATTAGTACACAATGCGAAAATTCTTGATTTCTGCAAGCTACTCTATACCTGGCTCGCGAGGTTTTTGCAGGTTGCTATATAGGTAGGGTGAAACGACGTTTGAAAGCTAAAAGAAGAAAGAAGTTCACGAAGTTTCTAGAAGGGGAATATTCTAGAATGTGAGGCGTCCGTATGGTTGTGATCCTACTGGTTTCTCTGATTTGGTGGGATCATCCTCATCCCTTTAACCTCTTCACCTTTTCCTATATAATGATGGGTTTCTCATGGAAAATTTTAAGCAAGATTAAGCAAAGAATTGATGAAAGAATAGGCTGAATACTGTGTGAGGAATCCTATTTCAATTGATGCTTGAGGTCTCTATTTGTCCATCAATCTTTTTTGGATCATCTTCATGCAAATTTTGGAGCAAGTGTATGTGTGTGTTGGAACAAAGGACCACTAAAAGGGAACTTGTGACATCAGGGCAATTCGGTTGTATCTTCCACTTTTATTTAATATAATACGGTGGCATGTTTCTTTCCCATAAAATCATTCTTATTTTATTACATGACTCCTTGATTACATGTTTAGGTTTTCATTGAATCTACTATCGTTGCTTTCACTTTGGTTGGTTTGTGTCATTGCAGATCTGATTTCACAAGAGCACCGGAGCGAAGCAGGGACAACAAAGATATAGGGAAGCGATATATAAAGGTATGTCATCCATTCCTTCTTTGGTAGTAAATTCAATGATTGTAACTTAGGGAAAGCGTCATGTCCCGTCTCGTTTTGTTCTAGATCCAGGTGGATCTAGGGAGATTATTTTATGTCTGCATTCATCGATTTATCCAATAACAAAATTGGTGACTCCACTGGGGATACAACTTGTTTGTGGTTTTTTTTTGGCCATTTTCTTTTAGCCTACTTTTTTCACTTTAATTTAGTCTCTGAGTCTGTGGGGGATCCATCCAGACTCTTTGGATCTGAAAGTTCACTTAGACCCTTTATCCTCTTTCCAAAATTTCTTTGTTTACAGACACTTCCGCACTGTACTCTATATATATCCTGCAGAAACCTTTGATTTATGCACCCTTACGGTTTAGCCCAGTGTGATCTTTCCGCACCCTACCTGTTGCTAGCATGTGGAAACTATTGATTTCCGCACTGTAACCTACTGCTAGGTCGCAACGACATCTGTGATTTTTTTTTTTGGATTGGGTGTTGTTATCTTTTGATGTCCAATTTTGCTTTGATCAGCTGGGAGGAACTTTTAATACCAGCATTTGACTGATTTTTGAGTTTGAAACTTGTTTTTGATTGGTTTTCGAAGATCGAACACCTTTCTTTATCATTTTTCCAGCTTTACTTCTTGATTTTTATCAACAAGGATATAATCTTTGATTTTTCATCTAAGTACTTGATTGATTAAAATTCTTTTGATTGGATTTAAAGTTTTGGATTGATTACATTTTCTGGATTGCTTGTTGATTAGAAAGTCATTGTTCATTTGCATTTTGTGAAATGCTTTCTTGTCATTTTTACTTTTATCTTCATTGAAAGTTGGATTTGGGTGGTTGTTGAGTGTATCAATTTTCTTTAATTACTTGTACTTTCTTCATTATATCCCTATTTTGGTTTTGGAAAGGAATAATTAAAGTCACTTATTCTTTTAAAGTAATCATTCATAAGAAAGTTTTTTGCATTCAATTTTTTTTTTTTTAAAGAAGAGACAATTGAAAATTTTCATTGTTTATGGTTGTTTTCAATTGTGTTCATTCAAGAAAAAGAAAGTACATTTCGTAGCTTACATCATTCCGGAAAAATACCTTCTCCCTACTATAGATAGAGTTCATTGAACGAAAGATTTCATCATTCATTTCTATTTGCATATTATTGGGTCAAGGTTTCATACAACATTGGTTTCATTTCCATCTTCCTCTTGCATAAACAACAACCTATAAAAACACTGCGTAATTATAAAATTTACTTAGTAACTTTTATTTTCTAGGGCTCTTTTACACCAACATTAGCTAGGCTAGCGCTTTGGAATAGGTTGTGAGACACACTCTCCAAAGCATAAAACACACAATCACATCTTGTGATAGGGAGTGTTGAAATCCATTGGCAACATTTTGTCCTGGGAAGCCCTTCTCACACAAGGGTCAAACCTAAGGTCGCATTGAAACTGGAAGAGTTACTCACCCTAATTTGATGGTCTCGGTGTAGAGATTGCGTGTATTATGGGGGTCACTTGAAAGGTATACCCACAATGATGAGTGGAAGCCTTTTGAGTTGAGTTCGGGTTAGATACCTTATATTTTCGCGTGGATCGGACTGTCGACTGTTTCCCTAGGAATCATTGTTGTTCTTGGTAACTTTAGTAGCCTATCTTCTTAGGATCTTACACAAGGTGACTGTGGAGGGGAAAGTCTTCACGATACCTGGAATCGACATTGGCCAGACTCACTCGGGCTCCTTGGAGGGTATACCCACGATTATGTGTGGGAGATTTCACTGGGGTGTAAGTCCGTTAAGAAGGTCATCAACGTAACTTTTCCACCCGCTCTATCCTATCCTCTTCTTGTCTTGACTTCGCAACATTGGATTTCATCACCAACTAGTGACTTAGAAATAAGAAGGTTTTGTTTGTTTGGTTTGATTCCTAGATTTTATTAGCGAGTGTTGTTTGTTTCCATAGTTGGCCATAGATTTTTTCGTAAGATATTTGGTTCGGCCAACACGAACCCTCCATGTCATTCATGTAGGATGCAAGGAATATCCTCGGAATATCCAAAAGTTTCTCCCCCATTGCTTCCTAATCCACTAGAGGGCTCTCCTCAACAGAGCGAGGTCCAAGACAACACAACCTCACAAGTGGAAACACCTGACTCTTTAGAATAGTTATGAATTGTTTCTGATTCTTTAGACACTTTTCAAATACCTCCTGGATACGAGAGAAGTATTCTTCGACTGAATTCATCCAGAGAAGTTGTTGTTGACACTTCTGGAATATTGACCGGACCTCTTACTAGCCCTGAAAACGAGAATCCATTTTGGACTACTGACATATTTAGAAGCCCACCTCACACTGTGCGAGACCTTTATGGCTCAGGGGTAGGTGCTGATAAACCTGTCGTCTCTGAACTGCCTGAAACATACACGATACCTCTAGATCACTTTGCTAGTACAACTAGCTATATCTTCATTGGTTCAGACACATAGTCAGTTGGTCCTAGCTCGACCATTCATCTCTAGATGGTCCATTCCACAATGGTCCCACACGCTACGACTATTCCCACTGGGAATAAGGTGGCTAGCCAAGCTCCCATTGGCACACCACTTTCGTCTAGACCTATCCCGTCGCTTCCTCCTGGGTATAATGCTTTGAATACTTCTATCCCTATTCCTACCCAGGTTCCATCTGGAGATTGTGGATTTTTTACTCCTCTTCGATACAATGTTGCTTACAATGTTGGATTTTTTACTCCTCTTTGAAGACGACGTTTGGTCAAACTCAACCTTCCCTATTAGTTATTGGAAAAATGGTTCACCAAATCCTTTGTGAATAAAATCTATCATGACATTTTCATGGGTGGAGTTGTCATTGAAGAACAAGTGATCAGTTTCGATCAGTACCTAGATCTCGTTTATTCGCAAACGGACACTCTTTACGACTTACTCCCTGATGCCCCTCTCCCTTTTACCACCACTACCTCAACTACCCCTGCTGCTTCTCATGCGGCTGATGGTGTGATTGGAACTTTCCATGCTCAACCTCAATCTATGCAAGCCTCTCACACCAATCCCAAATCTACTGCTTCTAATGTTCAAAGTGCTCCAACTCCTACTCCTTCCACCAACAAAACTTCTGAGGTTAACTCTGTTCAATCTACCCTTGCCGGTAAAAATAAATCTAAAAAAGGAAAGGGTAGGAATAAGGAGAATAAAAATAATAATCCGCAATCTGAAAAAGCCAAGACACAACCTGATGATGATAAGGATAAGCGTAAACTGAGATATCCTTTCCTTATCTGTGGTGATGATCACTACATGAAATATTTTCCGAGACGTGTTGAGGTCACTAAGTTCCTTCAAGGGACTGCAATGCCTCCCACACCTACCATTTTGTCTCAACCTTTCCCTTCTCAACAACAGGCTCAATTGGTCATCCATGACCAACCCTCTCCTTCCACCACTTTGTATGTCCTTATGTGTACTGGTGATTTAAAAAAGAACGATGTTTCCATCCCTACTTGGGCCAAAGATTACTCTCCCTCAAAGGATAAAATTGATGATATACCACCTTCGTTGGTTCAACCGCCTCCCTCAACTTCACTGCCCAACAGTCCTCTTCATATCGAAAGACTAGGTCTCGATACAGTTCTCCGCCCTCCTCCAAAGGGCATTGTTTGAAAGTCTGCCTTTAACCCTCACGTACGTGCTGCTCAAAAATATAGTATTGTAGAAGATCTTGTGTAAGCACCCTCCGCAATGTCAACTCTCGAAGTCCTTCAAAGTTGTCCCACTCAACGGAAGGCACTGTTAAAGGCCATCGGTGGAACTGACCCCACATATGTGAATCTGATAATCTTTGACATGGAAGATCACATTCCAAGGCTACCTCCTTAGCTCGCGTTTCATATGCAAGTTGTCATAGAGGACAAGAATATATGTAAATTTTTATTGATGAGGGTGCCTCGACGTGCGTCATGTCTGTTACTTGTTGGAAATCCATTGGCTCTCCTCCCCTCACTGGATCACACAACAAACTTAAGGCCTTCAATGGCTCTATTTTTAAACCCTACAGTGTTCTTCCCTCATTGCCTATTATGTTAGAAGGAAAAATAGTTAACGTTGAGGTCAATTTATTTTATGCACCTCTCGATTATAACCTCTTACTTGGCCATAGCTGAATTGATTCCATGCGCGTAGTTGTGTCCACACTTTTTTGCGTGTTACGTTTCCCACACCAAGGAAAGGTGATTAATGTTGACCAACTGACCTTTTTTAACTCTAATTCTCGTACTAGAAATGTACCATTCATCTTGAAGACACCTCTCGAGTACGAGAATGTCGGTGTGGGTCTTCTATTAAAATATTCTACTTTGATGGGTGCATTCCCAATCCCACCACTCGACATTCCACCTCCTTTTGTCACCTCAATCAACATGATTCCTACCTCTATTCATGAAACCCCCATGTCTCATGACCTGTGGATAGTACCTGACCCCGGTGATTATCTTCATATGCTATGGCAAACAAATGCCCTTGAGTCCGGTTGAATCCACTTATCAAACCATTCAATCGACAACCCCTTCTACCCCCTCTCTTGGTGATTCATCTCCCGATCCGTTTCACGTCATTTTTCCTACGGACGAGATGATCATGTCAATTATTTCCATGGAAGAAACCCCATGGGACGATGGACATCATCGTTCCATTCTCTTCCTTGAACAGCACACCATAGAGAGTTACCAATGGATTTTGACCTCGTCGACCATTGTTGTCATTTTCTCTGTTCTCGAGTCAACACACGATGCACTTTACGAAGGGAACCTGAGTAATATTTCACCCACTGTTCCTCTTGACATATCCATTAAACTTGGAGTTGTTGAAAATGTTCACATTGGAGCCACTTGTTCCAATGATGAAGTTGTCACTTACAAAGCTATTTTTCAAGAATTTCGTGAAGTTTTCGCTTGGAGCTACGAAGATATGTTGGGTATTGACCCCGATATCGTTGTACATGAAATCAATACCTATCCGAATGCTAAACCCGTTCGACATAGAATTCACCCAGTCCACCCTCGTAAAGCCGCCACCATCAAGCTCGAAGTTGAAAAACTTCTCAAGGCTGGCTTTATCTATTCTGTTTCTTTAACCGATTGGGTATCCAATCTAGTTATAGTCAATAAAAAACAAGGCACAATCTGTGTATGTGTCGATTATAGGGATATTAATAAAGCTTGTCCCAAGGAAAAATTTCCAACCCCCTTCGTTGAACATATTGTCAACGATTACGCTGGCAGTGAAATCTTCTCTTTAATGGACAATTTCTTTGGTTATAATCAGATTAACATTTTACCTGCGGATCAACACAAAACTACTTTCATTTGTCTTTGGGGTACCTTCACCTACCGGAAACTACCTTTCGGTTTAAAGAATGCTTGTGCAACTTTTCAACGTGCCATGTCTTATGCTTTTCACGATATCAAGCACATCATACAATCGTATCTCGATGATCTATTAGCACATTCCATGCATCGCCAAGACCACTCGTCCCATCTCCGAGCCATTTTTCTTCATTGTCGTTACTATCGTATACGTTTAAACCCACACAAATGTGTTTTTTATGTGGATTTCGGCCGACTTATGGGTTTTATTGTGTCACTTCATAGAATTAGGGTGGATCCTTTGAAGGTTGAGGCCATCCATAATCTACCGCCTCCTTCTACTTTACTCCAGCCCCAAAGTTTGCAAGTGAAGGCAAACTTTTTGCGTCGATTCATTCTGAATTACATTGAGTTAACGCTAGGATTTACTCGACTATTGAAGAAAGGTTTCACGTTCGTATGGGACAAGACTGCTAAAAAAGCCTTCAAATCTTTGAAACTTGCCCTAACATGAACACCACTGCTTTTCCCACCAGATTACAGTCGAGACTATTTCCTTTACCTCGTCACTTCGGACTCTACCATTGCCATGGTTTTAGTCTAGGAAGATTATTCACACGATGAACATGTAATTTATTATTTGAGTCAGAGTCCCATGTCTACCGAAGCCAAATACATACATGTAGAAAAACTTGCCCTGGCAGTTGTTCAAGCTATCCAACGTTTTCGTCACTATATCCTATTACGTAAGACCACTGTTATTTATGCTTGCAACCCTATACATCATATCCTTACACGCCAATTTCTAGAGGGAAAGTACTCCAAATGGATAGTAATCCTCTAGGAGTTCAAATTAGAGTTTGAATGTGCTAAGTCAAAGAAGTCACTAGTCTTTTTCGGACTGATATGTGACCTTCTCTCCACTGAGACAGAAAACGTGGCAGAGGATTCCTTACCTGATGAATCCCTTTTTCTGATCAGTTCTAATGACGCTTGGTATGGAGATATTATCATTTATCTCCAGACTCAAAATTTCTAGCACAACCTCTCTAGTACAGGCCGTCGTTGCATATGGTATCAAGCCCGTTGTTATCACTGAAATTTCATCCGCAAATGGTTACAGGAATCTAACATCTCCAAACAGTTATTAGTTCACCCATGGACCAAAAATGCATTTCCAAAAGGCCCAAAACTATACAATCAACAATAAAATCAGCTTGTGCTAAGACCACACAGGGAGTGCATGCACATGCGCCATTCAAAAATGAAGGAAAAAGAGCACATGTGCACGATGTGTGACTATGGATGCAAAAAAACACGCATCCCTCAAAACGACACATTTATGATATTGGTCGGCCTCCCACCCACTTCTGATTCAGCTTCCAAGTCGATTTGACATCCAAATCTTGGCTGAATCCAGTTGGGTGGCTGGTCAAAGACCTAAGGGTGCCCTAAATGGCCCCTTGTTCACACTAAAAGTTGGTTGAATAATGCCTCAAAATCATGCTATAAAAGGAAGCCATGGGTGCACTACATTTTCAAGGAATTCATTTGTATTGTTATGTTGTTGATATTCTCTTGGAGGATCCTCTTTCCTCATCAAAAGTATGCTAGCACCATTGCACTTAGCCATTCATATCACCTCTAGAATGAATGTGCTTTGGATTCTCTTCACCATTTCATCCTAGTTCCTCATTTGTTAGAAGAGCTCAATATTTGGGGGTCCAAGAGCCCTCCCTTGGAGGAAGAGGGGACCCAAAGTATCCCTTTCTCTTTGATGTTTTCTTTCCACTAATACAATCATTTCCATTGGTGACATGAGTCTTGTTTGTTCCTTGTTCTTATGTTCTTATGCACTATAGTTTAATTGTTTTTATCATTCTTAGTTTAATTATTTGTTTATCTTTTATGCTTTATCTTTCTAACCTTTTTCCTTTACTGTTGTCTTGCCTAGCTACCCAACTGGGCTTGTAAGCATCTTTATTTTGTCCATTTAGGGGACAAAAGAGGTGCAACAGATTGGCGACTCCACTAGGGAAAGGTATCAATTTCCTCCCCCATTTGGGTAATTTTAGTTCTTCCTTTTGTTTATTTAACTTGCAGGAACCATAACTAGCCCAAGCCTTCCTGCAGAAATCCAAATTCAAAGCTGAGTTGAGAGAATTTCATCCAAAATTTTCTTCACGGTCATGTGACAGACATGCACATCTTTAGTGGCCCACAGTCGCGCATCGTGTGCCAAACCCATAGTATTTCTCAACACTCTCTGCGCACCTGCGCCCATAAGGCGTTTTCAGTTCACGCATTGGTGCTCAGAGCGCCTCTGTCTACTCTGAGACCTGCACATATGCTTAGAAAATTACACATTGTAAGGTTTTTTATGATCTGTGGAGGGCCCATAGCCTTCTTAAAGTTGATTTCATGCATGTTGTAATCTGCACCACACTTACATGCCCTCTCCATATAAAGGGATTAGTCAAACACATAGGCACTTAGGGGTTAAAATCATAACTTTTCCTCTTTTTTGTCGTTCTGCCACATGGATGGTTGGCTTTGACTAAAGTTAAGTTAGAATCATTCTACATCACATATAAAACTTGCATTGGGACCAGAAATTGGATATCAATCGTTGAGTATGCTCTTATCTCGCGCCCCAAAGCGATCTTGAGAATCAGAAAGAGGTTGAAAGAAAATTTCATCTCCCTTAAAAAAGACAAAATCTTTAGGAGAGGACAACAACCCCCTCGAGACTCCTCTTAGTTTATTTTTTCAAACACATATTAAGATTGTAATGGGCCCATACATGCCCACATGATACAAAGATAGGATAGTGTTGAAATTTACTTTCTTAGATTAAATCACTGGGGAAGTTTAAAGGTTTTGTAACAGGCCCATACATGTCCACATGTCCACAATCTAGGATAGTTTCAAAGCTTTAAATCACATTAGGGAGTTAAAGGAATAGTAAGGACCCACATGTCCACATGCTAGTTTCCTAGGGACTTTAAAATTCCGCAAGGTTGTACCAATGACATTTAGTTAATTAGGTAATCAAGACTTGTAAGGACCAAGCGAAGTCCACATGTAGCAAGGTGACACCTAATTTATTAAAAATATTGGCACACTTTCACTTGTTCACACACAAAAGTCACTACTCACTCACATAGTTTTCATCTCGAAACATGGAGGTTGAAGCAAGTTTCCTCCAAAGGGATTCTGAAACACACCGTCCTTTTCTTGACAAAACTATCCACTCCCACTTAATTTCAACGAGATTGTCTCACACCCCCAATATCTCCAACAACCACATCTAAATTTTTCTAAAACTCACTAATTTTTCCTCCATAGGAGGTGCCAAAAGAAATTTTTTAACTCCCCGTTATCTAGTTCTCACATCTTTAAACATTAGAGGTTTTCAAATAGGGAACTTTAAATCCTCCAAGTCAAGTGTTCCTACACCATAAGGTAGGGATATACCCGTGAAGGGTCGAAATCCAAAGTTCGGTTGTTCTGTGCGTCCCCCCTTGAGGCACCCACCTCTTGGACAAGATCCAACCCATGACCCATTTCTTAGGATGAAAATCTAAATGTCGCACTTTGACCGAGGTACCTAGTAACCAAATTTTAGGACATCTACCCAGGTAGCAATTGTGGGCTGCAATTGCACCTTGATCGGATTTTGTGTGGCTATTGGGAAATATCACCAGCTCTTTCAGGATATGCACCCTCTACCCCTCATTATAACTGATTACTTCATCCTTCACTAGTTCCTCTTCCGGTGGCTTCAGACCCCACTGTTGAGTGCTATTGGAAGGTCCAGTGTTGTTTGAGAGGAAGGACATTACATATTTTAGGACATGAGCATTTTTTTTCTTTTTTCTCCAACGCGGACAAAATCCACCTACCCACATGTATGCTTCTTTATCAATTGATTTATGTATAATGTTCTTATGATTACATACAATTGTGAGATATATTGTGAAGGTCCAAGTTATACAAAATCTTTTGTTCATTAATTGCTCTCATCACCATTTGCACACATCCACCTTGCTAGTCGAACATCATAGGAGACCCATAGAACCCCCATCGTTCCAGACGCTTGCTAAATCTCCCTCCCATTCTAGGGGGAATTCCTAGTCTCGCCAACTCATCAGCCATACTTCCCCACACTCCTGTTAGTGCTACTATCTTGGGATCAGCTTTATTTGGTTCCACTATGCTTGGGTCTGCTTCCCAAGGTCAAACACCCCCACACTCTCCTTTCCACGGAAGCGGGGAGCCAACTCCTTCTCAAGGGGGAAGTACAAACCCACCTAGTCCCCCTCAAGGGTCAGGTATGCAAAACACTCACATTGTGGCTGGAACTAATCCTCTTCCACCACCTCAGATGCCATACCTAGCTTCCCTCAACATATTGGATCTAACTGAACTCACCAATGATCATATATTGCACAACCCCACATGGCCAGCAATGCCTACCAAACTACCTTCAAACATCCCCAAGTTTGAAGGAAAATCAGGAGATGATCCTACCAACCATATCATGACCTTTCACTTATGGTTCTCTTCAAACATCATCACGGACGATTCCATTTGATTAAGGTTATTTCAATGTACACTCACTGACCCATCAACTAAGTGGTATGTAGAAGAAAAATCTGGGTCCCACGTGACCTTTGAATCCTTGGCCAAAGCGTTCTTGACCTTCTTTCAACTACCAATTCGTCATGACAATGGGCTCGAACTACTCTCGAAATTTAAACAAACCTCCACCGTGCACATCGCTGACCACATTCACGAATGGCATCGGTGGCGTAGTCTCTGAAAAGTTGAAGCTACTCCACAACAATGTCTCAATTGGTTCCTCAAATCACTTGTTTCCCTCCTTGCCAAAGATATGGCCGCCACCTTCCCCCAGTATGAAGAAGAAGCCATTATCAAGGCCCAACAGTTCGAACTCATTTACTCACAGTCAGGGTACTTGTATACAGTACTACCTGATGCCCCGAGACCCGTGCCATTAGGCTAGGAAAAACCTAGGATGTCTCACTCAGCGGATGGATTGATTGGTACCACTACACACC
>JASDQU011508709.1:1744-22615 GCA_032191745.1 Picea mariana
AGGTTTTAAAATTTTGGTGTTTTAAATAATAAAAAATTATGTCCTATATACAAAACCAGGTTTTAAAATTTTGGTGTTTTAAATAATAAAAATTAAGTGAATAGCTAAGATTTAATCAAGATTGAATATTCTTCGTCGTCAAGAAAGGAAGGATAAGATTCAACACTAAACCTAAACCTAATGTATCAGGTTTTTTTATATGGACGTGGAATGGGCCCGTCGTTTCACTTTACTAGCAATGCGTTTCAAATTCGCTCCATAAATGTATCTCTCCATATGTAATTACTCTCTGCTACATCACTGAATCTGTATCGCTGAACCTTGAACCCTGGATCGTGCTATCTGTGGATCGCTATTGAACCCTTGATCATTGCAGACTTCTCCTCGCCGTGTTTGGTCAACACTTCTTGCGCATTATAAGTTAATGAATTCATGGTCTTCATTTTCGTTTAATGCTCTCATGCAATTCATTTAAATGCATGGTTCATTCAGAGATATATATATTCGTGTAATGCATGGTTCACAAATATATGGTTGATTTCGTTTAATATATGAAATATCTCATCCATTTCCTCTGGCAATGGAGTAGATTCTTCCATTTCCATTTTCTCTGGCAACTTCTTACTCTCTAGCATGATCTTCTTTGGTTTTTCCTTTGAATTTCTTTAGCATTCCCAGTTAGCAATACCCTCCAATAACCATAAACATATGTGCAAAATTTTCAGTTTAGCAAATCACTGTGTTAATAATTACATTGTTTGACATAACTAGTGAATTCCAACTATAATTGTAACAATCTAGAGATAATACGCATGTATGTTATCGAATACGACCCTTTTTCCCACTGGGTTCCCCCACAATGAATGTTTTGGCTCTCATAGCCCGTAGCGGCTTGGCCGAAGTGAAGGCGCCACTCAGCGATATAGGGGCGGTTTGGTGCAGGTTTGTGTTGTGGTTAAATTGTTCAATATGTTTTGGATGTGAATTTATAGAGACAGCAGTGTGGATCGATCCCTAAGCACAGATGATTATAAGCCCTCGTGACCAATTCCACTGTTAAAAAAATGTTTGGCCTCTTATCCTAAAATATATTACAGAGCTAATCTGCTCCAGAATGGCATAGTCCATCTTCACATCAGCTCTATGCTCTTCGCCGGATTAGAACCTGCGACCCTCTCTGTAAACTCGTAGATGTTTGGCCCTTCGTCTACAGCGTTTTCACAGAGATCCTCATATGACAATTTTTAAGGCCTACATAATATGGACATCAATATCTCATCAATCCGACGCTCTTCTATCATCTTCAATTTAAACGAGTCAATTTCATGATGGATATAATTTCTAAACTTATTGCTAGTTTCAATCAAGCAATAGTGTATGGTTCAATCTGACACAAAATACCCAGAAGTCATTTCCATGCAGGCTGTTGAACATTTTCTTCTATGTGTGAATTGACTTCAAAATAGGTTCTTTACAACAAAATCCTCATTGAGAAAACTCAAGCAGAATTTCAAGGAACTGGTTACTGCATGTTCAACCAAAGTTTACAAAGCCTGCAAAGAGGGCATGGACCATAATGTTATCTGCTAGTAGTAAATTCAATTTAGTACACATGCAGGGGATTTTTCTTATCCGCACGAGCTAGATGATTATGATTGCTCTAGATCCTTTATGTCAAGGATCCCCTGTCTCATCTCTATTAACAAAAGAAGACCCCTTATTTTTCTACGACTGTTATCTCAAACACTTATTTACATGCCAAAGCATACTCTTTTAGTGTGTACAAATTTACCCATGTCCATGAACGAAGATATAAATGGTAACACCTGTGCCAAATAACTCAAGTAGGAAAGTCAGAGCCTTCACTGGAGCTTTTGGAGGCCCTTATTTTAATAATAAGCAATTTTTCTAGATCGTCAAGGCCTCCAACCTCTTCGAGTTCCTGTAAAACTCGAAAATCAATAAACTAACAATATATCTTCACTTAAGTTCATGCAGGAAAAATTCCAGCCATATGTTACAAACAATTGAAAAATTCCAGCCATATATGAAATACTGCTACAAACAATTACAAAGGAGAGCAACTCACTCTTGGTCCAAGGAAAAGACCAAATGGTACTCCATTAAACTTGTCTACATGATGCAGCTGCAGTTGCATTTAAACAAATATATAAGAGATTCATTAATGACTGGAAGAAATCTATGTAAAAGTCACAGATAGATGAACAGATCTATAGAGCTATGATGAGGAATCTAGGAACAAACCTGGTGCGCAGCTGCTACCTTACGAAGATATGGAACATCGGCAATAGGTCCAACAGGAAAGCGGCAATGAACAAGCCCATCATGGACAAACATATATGCCATCCCAAAAACGGTGATACCAAGGCCCTGAGGAATTTTTCAAAATGTATGTAAAGTTTTGATAATAGTGTAACTAACATACTGTTGTTGAAAATCACCTTAACATGGCTGGCTGATCAGTCAAACTACTTGGTTGAAATTTACAGCGATAACAGCATTGCAGCCAATTTAGAAATTGTATGAATTTCAATGAACAGTGGGCAGTACTTACAGCACCAAAACAAAGGCCTGGCACAAAGCCTTTGTTAAAGAGTCCATAATTCAATAGTGCAATGGCAGGAACAGCATTGATGATAGCAAACACATCATTCAACTCAAAAGCTCCCACCCTTGCCCTGTGATGAGACTGCCAAAAGAAAGTGGATTCTCAATTAGACATAAAACTAACAACTCCACATCTCTGGAATCAATGGAGCAAAAAGCAATATTAGTAATTACATAAGCTGTAGTATTAACTTTCTAAGTTTTTTTTTTTATATTATTTGTTTAATTTTTTTTTTAAATTTGATTTGAGTGAGTGGTTAAGTTTGTATAATTTTAGTGTTTCTAGTTTTTTAGACAGAATGAATCCATTTTTACATTCATAAATGCAATTTAAACAACAAAAAAATTACTGATCCAAATTTATATCATCGAATTCCTATAAAAATGTCAAAAATTAAACAACACCTTACAAAACATATCTGCACATCCTTTAAAGCTTTGGTTTAACTCTCAAAATAACAAATTCAATATATTACAGCTGTATTCTATTTTAAAAAATAACACTTTCGTCCACCTTTCTGTAAACTGTAGTTATACCTCATGCATATGCCACAAGGATGCATGCCAAATAACTCGGTGAGCCCAACGGGCCCAAAATTCCATTCCAACCTGCAGAAGCAGCATATATGGAATTATTAGAATAAGTAAGTTCCAAATATAATACCAACAGCCCAAGTAGAGAACTTGCACATACCGTGGCTCCCACTGCTAATGCAAATGTGCCAAACATCTCTGTGTAGGGAACCTCTGCACCCTGCATTCAAATTCCATTACAGAACAAGCAAGGCAATATACCCATATGAGCATTACGTTAAGAAAAGTCAGTGGATACGGAGAATTTATATCCAGTAGCACAGACCCGTCTAAACTTGGTGCGATATCCAGCTGGAGGTGAAATAATTAACAGTCTATTATCGTAATTGTGAAGTGTCAGTATTCAAAAAATAGAAGTGATAGTTGGAGGTGAGAATTGAAGTGTAAACCTGCATCTGCCAAACAAATCGGTAGTAAACAGCCGCAACGGCCATGCTAGTAATACCAACGCTGGAGACGACGGCAGCAAAGAAGTAGGCATGGCGTTCGGCCTTCCTCCTGCCGGCTCTTTTATCCCACTGCCTTTGATTCTCATTATTAACTTTCTTTCTTAACGAATCTGCAAATTCAGTAGTAGAATCACCATCCTCGATGGACTCTGGTTCCGTCTCTTGTTGGGCTTTTTCACTCGACGCAAGGAACATAGGCAGCACCTTACATCTCCCACGAAATTCAGACAAAACACCGACAACACGGAGTCCATTTCTGTTGACTGAAGAAGCTCTGGCAAACGCAAGCGAATAACGAGAAACCGTGCTGCGTGGTGGTGGTAGTGGTGCCGATTGGCTTAAAACAAGAAGAGGTGAGAGGATCGAATCGCAGCTCGACAATCTGCGTGGATATGAAGCACTCCTCATCTCCATTCATCCGCACCAGTACTCTTCTGTTTGATGGGCTTTGTGCTCTTCCCCGGATTCGAACCTGGGACCTGGTCGTAAACTCGTAGCCACTTACGACCACTTTCCAGAGGTTCTGAGAGGACGAGCTCGTCGAACCGCTTGYCTTTTTAACCRCCAACTTTGTTTTCACAATTTACCATCTATCTTTTACCTTTTATTATTATTGTCCACGTGTCAAGTTCAAGTTGTCAATCTTCTTAACACGCAAATGGAATTGTCAAAGTGATTGAAAAAAGAAATAGGATGAAAAAAAACAAGGAGTTATCTTCACTAAAAAGGGTGAAAAGGGAGTTGGGAGAGATATTTTTAGCAAAAGATATTTTATGTTGATTTGTAAAAACTTTTAACCATAAATGAAAAAATAAAATATTATTGACTATATATGTTCAATTGATTTCTAAATTGACCTTCTAAATATCTCATTATTTATATATATTTACTATTACATATTTTTGTGCATAGTCGGTTCACTTTTTTTTTTTTGGGTGTCTCGTTATTTATATATACGTATTATTACATATTTGTGTGCATAGTCGGTTTACATTTTTTGGTTGATTCATAATTTTGCCATAGTATTTTAGTAAATTTGTGAAAATATGGAAAAAAAAAATCATTTCACCTCACACTCTAGGAATAAGTGGCACAATTTTAATGTTTGAAGCGGTGGGATTTGATATAGGAAAGAATTAAAGAAGAATAAATATACATGTGTGTAAATGTTTAATTATTAATACACAAATTTGAATTATTGTTAGAAGTATTAATAAAAAATGGTGCCATCAAATTAATTGAGCATTAATGTCTAGTTGTTATTTAGATATTAAAAGATATCAAGTCACCCTCACATTTAAAAAAAAAAAATCTCTCTTATAATTAACTACCTACCTAACACGAAACCTCATCACAAACAAAAGTGATGTTTATATGAATACGACCACCACATAAAAGTCGTGTGTTACCTTTAGAAACTTTATGTATATTTACATCTTCATACATTTAATTGGTAATTGGTTATAAGATTTTAATTAATGGGGAAATTATACTCCTAGTCTCAGCGCTTTTTTAACTAGGACAAGGTGATGACAAATGGTGGCGGAAAAAAATTTGGAAAGTTAAGGTACCTCCCAAGTGTAAGTTGTTTATGTGGCTCGTATTGAACAATAGGTTTTAACATGGGAAGCCCTCCAAAAAAGGAATAGATCAGGTGCAAGTATTTGTTTACTTTGCAGGTGTAGTGAGAAAAACACTTCATATTTGTTCTTGCATTGTAATTTTTCTCAGAAACTCCATGTTGAGGTCGGGGAGCTTTTGGGTATCCAAAACCTTTGGAGATGTGAATCCATATATGTGAGTCTTAATGTTTGGTTTACTCAACAAGATCTAAAGTTCTTTAGGGAAATCCCATTTTCGATTTCGTGGAGAACATGGATAGATAGAAACTTTATTTTGTTTGAAAAGAAAATGATGCCTACTTTTCAAATAATTGTCCACGTTTATGCTTTATTTTCATATTATAAGGTTAAACCATAGAGAATTCTATAAAAGATACAGGTGGACAAGTCTTTAACTTGGGGATATTTCGATGGGGTTTATCAATGCCTAGATTCTATTGGTGGGATTGGCTTTATTCTATATCTTTCAGAGACACACAAATTTCAGTTCAAAGGTAATATAGAAAGAGGAACAAATAACCAAGGGGAACTCAAGGCCTTAAACTACTTACTAAAATCTACTTTGGATAGTGGAATTGATAAGCTTCAAGTAATGGGTGATTCATCGATGGACATTTATTGGATGAAAGGAAGTCTCCAAGTACGAAATAATTATCTCCTTCCACCAGCAAGACAGTTAAAAACAGTCCCTAACCAACGTATTTGGCTCAGCTTGATCCAGGTGGACATCTGTGCTCACCCACCTCTTCAACTAACTAAACACGGTTCTCCATCTTGCCAATTTTTTTATCTAAAGTTTTCCAGGTCCTAAACTTATGGAGGTGTTTTGAAGCCTAAACAATGTTTTTTGGAAATTTGGAGGCCTGGATGACCATGACTTTCCCAAGCCTCCCAAAAATTGTATTTCTCAATTAGATCTTTGCAATGAGTTATTGTGTGCCCCAAACATAGATTATATGCAAAATTTGTGCCACCGGGAAGTTGACGTATCAACTAGCCACCTTGGGGCCCACAATCCTTTTGTTGCTTCATCTCCTATAGTTAGGGTTTTGGATATTTAGGGTTTTTGCCTCTTAGGGTCTAGTACTTATGCTAAAATGTCATTTTAGCCTTTGGTAATGTCTTCTTGTGAAAGAGAATGGCTGACACCTCTCTCTTCGAAGATAAGCTATCACCATTCTAACCAGTTTGTATCATTTTGCATCTTACAATATTTTCTTATTTCATTCATTAATAGAATTTGGGTTTCACTGGATTATTGTGTTCTCTACAATATTTTTGTATGTACATTTCCATTCATATTCTTGTCTTTCATTTCATTCTCTATACAATTCAGATCAGTGGTATCAGAGCAATCTTCTCTTTGTTGTTTCTCAGTGCATGTCCCTGACGAGATCAAGGTATAAAGAGTTGGGTCTCAAACTAATTTTACTTGGAGAAGACCACTCTCGTTGGCCCAAGCGGCCTCCCATGGCGGAAGAAAAGAGAGATGACAGAGCAGGAGATACTTTCAAGTTGTTGCTTGAGAAATCCCTCACGTGATAGAGGAATGAGATGATGGACAATTTCACCTAGATCATTCGACGACTGCTAACGGTGGATGGGGCATCTTCAACAAGAAGCCATTTTAGAGGTGTGACACCCTTCAAGGTGCAAGTTAACTTTGAAATCCCTTTATTTGAAGGCCAGATAGATGCAAATGCTTTGGAGAAATGGTTAAACTATTAGAGGGTTATTACTCTATTCAAAAAAATTCCAACATAAAAAAAATCACCTCCGCGCTCCTTAAATCCCTTCCCCATGTCAAAGATTGGTGGGAAAGTTATTGGGAGAAACATAATGGAGATCATTCTACAACATTTAGGACAAAATGCAATTAGATAGCCTTTTTTATTCCCTCAATAAGGAATTCTACCATGTTGGAAACTATGATGACCAGTGCACGAGATGGACAACTCTACATTAGGAGAGAGACTAGCTGGTGGTGGAATACACCAATATCTTCCATACCTTGTGCTCAAAGTTGGGTATCAGGGACTCTAAATGACACCTAGTTTTGAAGTACTGCAATGGCCTAAACAGGTACATCCAAATAAATATGGATTTCTTAGGCATCTCCTCACTAGGAACCTATTATCGATATGTTTTCAAAATCGAGCACAAATTTAAGCAGAGGAATAAGCAGGAGTTTGGGTTTGCAAATTCACCGCAACAAAAGCATGGTAAAGGTAGCCCTAACTCACAAAACAAAGGACAGAGCAAGAAGAACCAACCTCAAGACAACCAGTCAAAGATGCAAGCAAAAAGGGTAGTGGGAAGTCGATGAATGACACAAGAAAGTGGTGTGAGTTCCACAAAATCCCCTAGCACAATGCTAATGAATTTCAATCAAAACAATCATTGTTCGTTGAGCTTAAAGAAAAAGAATCGAACTCTGACTCAAACTATGATTTATAGCCAGATAAGGGAAAGCGGATCATTGATGCAAATCCTAGTGCTACCATTGCAACTACAAAGATCCAACTAGAAGAGTCAAAGGAGCTTGGGGAGGGGAAGCGCCTCTTCCATTCACAAATGTGGGTGAAGGGAAATCCATTACATTTCATTGTTGATGGCAATATCCAAAAGAACTTGATCTTGAATAAGGTCATTAAGATATTGCAGTTATCGACAACATCACACCCCTAATCATACACCATCGGTTGGTTGAGCTAGGGATGAGACATTCGCATAAACCAACAATGTTGTGTATCCTACGCCATCAAACCCTTCAAATATGAGGTATTGTGTGATGTTTCCCCACTTTAATTCTGTGATGTTCTTTTAGGACAACCCTATATGTGGAAACGTCATCTTGATTGTTCATACTAGTTTAGATGCATTTCATTTTCATTTTTCTCTACTTGCATATTGATTTCATGCTTAGTTTAGAATTTATTGAAAAATATCAAAATTTTATTTTTCTAGTTTAGTGGGTGTTTATTATCATCATATGAGAACAAGGATGAGTAGACCATCCTGCACTTGACATTTTGATGTTTCCTTGCAGGCACAAGTCTACTAGGAGATGTTGCGGTTCTCATGCACTCTACAGGCGAGCACATGTCCCCAAGTAGGAGCTAGATGTTATCCCCATTTTGTGGATAACTAAGGAGATTATGTCTTGGGGCCCTTAGGCTACATATATAGAGTTTCTAGAGACTACATGACCAACAATACCCTTTGCACAGATGGAAAACCCACTCACCACCACATATGGTCACAGTTTTGCAGACGACATCCACCACATCAGCTGGCTTCCGGAAGGCATTGGGCCTTGCATCATGAGGTACAAGTCAGTATTATGGTGAGCATTATTTCAATATTCAAGCCATTTGATTATGTTGTATCTTAGATTGCTCTAGATTTCATGATATATGCTTGGACATTATGCCTTTTTCCCTGCTTCACCTTGGTGGTTGACATTGTGCCCTAGTAAGTGGTATTCCTTGGGAATGGGTTTGCTACTAGGAACTCCCTTAATGAGCCAGTGTACCATTCCCGACCATACTTACCACTTTCCATAATTATTCCCCTCCATTTCCTTATCTCTTGGGATTTTAGGGTGTATTGACCCAAGAAGGTGTTGTCCCTCATTCTATGGGAAGAAGGCACTGAAGGCCCAGAGGGGTTGATGTTGGGTAAAAGATAAAAGCCTTATATAAACCTTACAGATGCTTCACCTGGGGATCACCCAAGAAAGCATTAAAATGTTTATCTTTGAGTAAAGGGAACCCACAATATAATGAAGAATTCTTAAAAGGTTATTTGAAGGATAGGAGGTCTTATCACGAGTCGACCTATCACGTCCATGAATATATAGTGGTATGACATTGTCATCATATTGTTACCAAACCAGGGAAATGGCTCTCATATGCATGGTTGAGAGAAATGGGGTCTCATCATGAGCCAACCTTCTCATTTCCACTAGGTAATTGTGGGTGACATTGCCATCATCTGGTCACCACGCCAGAGCAGTGACCTTCAATCTCTCCTTATATTATATTGAAATAAAATACAAAGAAAGAAAGATTAAAGGAAAATTAATGGGCTTGGAAAAAGTGCATTACGGACGAAGGTACCACACGCCCTCTACAAAGGCACCCATGAATGAGACACTACGACCCCTTGTATGTCATGAGCCTTATGCCCATTGAGTCTTGACCCCAACCACTTTCATCCACTTTACATGGCTCAAAGAGGGATCTCTTGGAAACTCTCCTTGACCTAGGGAAAGATCTACCCAATAGGACACCTCGTCAACCCTCCGATATTCAAGCTTGACAAGTCACATAGTGTCTTTGAGAAATTAATTGTTTGATATAGTGATATTTGATGCACATGCTTAGATGGCTTATTTATTGATTGGATTCACTTATCATGATGTTATGACTTGAGATCCTTGGAGGGCGTGCTCATTTTTCTTTGCAGAACCTAGTTGGTGGACAATTTTGGGAGAACAAGACTAGCTTGGGCTTCCATGGGGCTACAAGCCCACGGGTTGGATTCCAGGGGCCCACATGCTGAATGAGAGAGATCAGACTTGGAAGGCATTGATGATGACTTGGATGACATAGCCCAACCCTCACTTTCCAAACGATTTTTCCAGGAGCGGAAAAAATCCTATTTTTGAGCTTAACGTCATGCTTGGGGGGTTAGGGCATGGTGGTGAGGTGCCACTCATTTGACACATGGAAGTTTTGAGGAGAAGAGGATATTCACCATGGTGAATATGCTTAGATGCTTGACATGTGGCCTTTGGAGGCCTACCCATGATTTTCCAAAACCAATGACTTCCTAAAAGTGGAAAAACGTCCCCTAAAGGGGAGACATCCTTCTAAAATTAGGGTTTTCTTATGTGCAAAAGTGAATTTTAAATTAATTACTTTGTGAAAGGGGGAAAAATTAGGGTTTTTGGCCCCTAATCTTGTGTTTTACTCCTTAATTTGTGGATAAGTCACCTTGGTGACATTTGTATAAATAGAGATCATAAGATCTCATTTTTAACATAAATATCCCTCATTGTGAGAGGACTTGGTCTGCAATTTTCACTACACTTGGCTATTTTTATCTCTTTTGCACTTGTTTATGGCTATATTGATGAATGGTTGATGGAGGAGTGAGGTGCTAGCCTTGGATCATGTTTTTCTAGCTCTTGTGGTGGATTATCTTGGCATTTCTCTTGATCTTGGTATGGTCTTTTACTATTATGCTATCATTTTTCAAGTCAAGTATTGTTATGCTAGGAGATAGGTGGGAAGTATAAGGGAATACACCCCCACCATAGTCTTCATCATTTTATTGCTTCATCTCATTGATTGTACATGGGTTTTATAAGAGAAGTATAAGGGCATTCACCCTCTTAGCTTAAACCCTAGCTAGAGAAACTTTCCTTGGGAAGTAAAAGGGCTTACACCCCCAAGTAGGTAGTTTATCTAGATATTGTTTATTTTACTCCATTAACCCAATAGTAAAGGCACTAGTCATACTTTTTGCATTGGAGATATAAAATCGTTTCCTTGGGAAACACAATTTTTTATCTTTTGAAAGGTTTCTTGCTTGAAGTTGATGTGCCTCATTGAGAGGAGTCTTCCCCTACTGGGGCATCCCCTCTCCCATTAACTTTATTTATGTTACAAACCCTAACCTACATCCATTAGGGCTGATCTAACCTAGATAAACTACTAGCTATAACTCCTAAACTAACCCTAGATTGGCTCTTAAATTTTGCTCACTTACTCTACTAACTAGGGCACACCTTTTGGGCTAGTTCTTGGCACTTTTCTATGATTGATTTTGCTTCTGAATGTCATTGAATGCTACAGCCATAAGGCTGCAATTTTCTGCAGAAAACACATGTTTACAACAGCTATCTTCTCTAGCTTCTTAAGTGTCACCTTTCAGCCTATATTCATTGCTAATCTTGATGTTGATTTACTTAACTAGTTTAGATCTTTGTATGCTGACTTAGATGTTTTATTTTCTGATATAAAATATCATTTACTACTGCAAATTAGGGCCAAAAATCTTAACTTTCTGATCCAACTAACATACATCATTGCAAAGTGTCGTTTCTTGTGTCTCGAGCAGGTGCAATCATCTAGAGAAGTACTATACTTGTGGGGCAACAATTACTTGACTTACAAGGCATATTTTCCCACCTTTCATACCACTTAGACTTGACCTATAGGGGCTTCATTTCCTTTTATATCCATATCCATCTCAATCCCCCTAGAGTCACCAGGATCGCCCCCCTAGAGTGACCTAATCACCCTTGAAGTGCGAGACCTACATCAAGGTGACATTGGGTGTAGGATTCCCAAGTTGTAGCACTTGCTTTGTGGTTGGGTCGAGCTTTTCCCAACCTACAAATTGTGCTATAACATTTTGGTGTTGTTTCCAGGGAATATTTTGAATCTTCTTCGTACCCTAACGACACTTTGGTAAGCTGTCCCAAAGCCTTTCCCTTAGCTTGCCTGGCGACTCCACCCAAAGGATGTTACCTTTCCACCTTTTCGACAAAGATTTCCATAAAATATTTTCTGGCGACTCCACCATGCCACCAAATAAATGTGCAACCAACAAACCCTCCAGGGGTTGTAAAGCACCACCCAAAGGGCCTAGTCCCCCAAAATCCCCCTTCCCTCATAATTTCTCCTCTACCTCTCCTAGCCCTCCATCCTAACCTGTTATTTCCACACCTCTACCTTCACCTATACCCACCTCGTCAAGCGTTACTTGGAGCATGCAAAACAAAGAGGCACAGAAACCTTTAGACATAACAAAGATCCCTGGATCCCCTCATAAACTCCCAAAGGACTTCAAAGAATGGCTACCCATATTTTTAGAGGAGGACCTTACTGAACATTCTTGTGATCTTGGTTGCTGCAACATTCTTGTTTAGTTTATGGCTAAGACAAATTCAAATTGAAATGAACTACATGCTTAACCCATCATATTGAAAAATCAACATTATTGGCCTACTATCTTCTTCAACACACATCGATATGTTAGATCTTGTCAACCATGTCATTTTTTTACTGGAAAACAGCGCCTCCCTGCCCTTCCCCTTAAACCAATCATTGTAGAAGCACCCTTTCCACAATGAGGACAGGATTTCATCGGTGAATTCAAAGAAAAATATAGTAACAGATACCGATGGATTTTGACCGCCACTAATTACTTCACCAGATGTGTGGAATCTATCCCAACCAAGAAAGAACCAGAAGAAGTCATGATGAAATTCCTAGAGGAAAATATTATTACTAGATTTTTTGTCCCTGCTAAGATAACCACCGACAACGCCAAAGCCTTTAGCTCAGTGGCGCTTAATGAGTTTTGTTTCAAGTATGGGATTGTTTTATCACACTCCTTGAATTATTATCCTCGAGGGAATGGATTGGCAGAGTCCAGCAACAAAAACATCATGAACAATGTGAAAAAAGACTGTTGGGGAAAACAAGAAGAGTTGGGACACCAAGATCAAGTGTGCCTTGTGGGCCGACCACATAACCACCAAGACTTACACCGAAAGGACTCCTTTTGAGTTGGTGTACAGATTTGAGGCTCGCTTTCCTATAAATCTCCAAATTCCAGCACTACAAATAGCCCAAAAATTCAGTATAGACAAGGAACCATTACAGGGGTGAATCAATCAGCTTGTAGAATTGGATGAGACTCGAAGAATAACCTTTGATCAAATGGAAAAGAATCAAGAAAAATTAAAAGGAACTTTTGATCGAAAGGCAAGACAAAGAGACTTCAAGGAAGGGGATCAAGTTCTACTATGGGACAAAAGAAGATAAAAACCAGGAATGCATCAAAAGTTCGACGGTATTTGGCTAGGCCCCTACAAAATATAAGAAGTGCCTGGACCAGACTCTTTCTACTTATCCACGAAAGAAGGGAGGATGCCACTACCAGTAAATGGATCTCTCCTCAAACATTATTTCCAGGGTGGCACATAACTTCTTCAGGGCTCATGCCCCACGTAAGTAGGTAAGTCATTTTTATTCCCTTTATTTTGCATCTTGATTCCACATACTAGTTTAGATGTATTTCATTTTCATTTTTCTCTACTTGCATATTGATTTCATGCTTAGTTTAGAATTTATTGAAAAATGTCAAAATTTTATTTTTCTAGTTTAGTGGGTTTTTATTATCATCATATGAGAACAATGATGAGTAGTCCATCCTTCACTTGACAATTTGATGTTTCCTTGTAGGAACGGGTCTACTAGGAGATGTTGTGGTTCTCATGCACTCCACAGGCGAGCACATGTCCCCAAGTAGGAGTTAGATGTTATCCCCATTTTGTGGATAACTAGGGAGATTACGTCTCGAGGCCCTCAAGTTGCAGATATGGAGTGTCGAGAGACTACATGAATAGCAATACCCTTTGCATAGATGGAAAACCCACTCACCACCACAGATGGTCACAGTTTTGCAGAAGGCATCCACCACATCAGCTGACTTCTGGAAGATAGTGGGCCTTGCTCCATGAGGTACAATCAGTATTATGGTGAGCATCGTTCCAATATTCAATCCATTTGATTATGGTGTATCTTATATTGCTCTAAATTTCATGATATATGCTTGGACATTATGCCTTTTTCCCTGCTTCACCTTGGTGGTTGACATTGTTCCCTAGTAAGTGGTCTTCCTTGGGAATGGGTTTGCTACTAGGAACTCCCTTAATGAGCCATCATACCGTCCCAACCATACTTACCACTTTCCATCATTATTCCCCTCTATTTCCTTATCTCTTGGGATTTTAGGGTGTATTGACCCAATAAGGGGTTGTCCCTCATTCTATGGGAAGAAGGGGCTGAAGGCCCAGAGGGGTTGATGTTGGGTAAAATATAAAATCCTTATCTTCCAGATGCTTCGCCTAGGGATCACCCAAGAAAGAAATAAAACACTTATCTTTGAGTAAAGGAGACCCACAATATAATGAAGAATGCTTAAAAGGTTAGTTGAAGGATAGGAGGTCTCATCACGAGCCAACCTATCACGTCCATGAATATCTAGTGGTATGGCATTGTCATCATCTGGTCACCAAACCAGGGCAATGGCGCTCAGATGCATGGCTGAGAGAAAGGGGGTCTCATCACGATCCAAGCTTCTCATTTCCACTAGGTGTTTGTGGGTGACATTGCCATCATCTGGTCACCACGCCAAGGAAGTGACCTTCAATCTCTCCTTATGCTATATTGAAAGAAAATACAAAGAAATAAATATTAAAGGCAAATTAATGGGCTTGGAAAAAGTGCATTGCAGACGAAGGTACCACACACCCTCTACAAAGGCACCCATGAATGAGACACTATGATCCCTTGTATGTCATGAGTCCTATGACCATTGAGTATTGACCCAAAGCACTTCATCCACTTTACATGGCTCAGAGAGGGATCTCTTGGAAACTCTCCTTGACCTAGAGAAAGATCTACCCAATAGGACAGCTCGTCAACCCTCCCATATTCAAGCTTGACAAGCCAGATAGTGTCTTTGAGCAATTAATTCTTTGATATAGTGATCTTTGATGCACATGCTTAAATGGCTTATTTATTGATTGGATTCACTTATCATGATGTTATGACTTGATATCCTTGGAGGGCGTGCTCATTTTTCTATGCAAAACCTAGTTGGTGGACAGTTTTGGGAGAACAATCCTAACTTGGGCTTACATGGGGCTACAAGCCCACAGGTTGGATGTTAGGGTCCTGCGTGTCGAATGAGAGAGATCAGAATTGGAAGGCTTTGATAATGACTTGGATGACATATCCCAACCCTCACTTTCCAAACGATTTTCCCATGAGGGGAAAATGTCCCATTTTTTAGCTTGACGTCATGCTTGGGGGGCTAGGGCATGGTGGTGAGGTGCCACTCATTTGACACATGGACGTGTTTAGGAGAAGAGGCTCTTCACCATGGTGAGAGTGCTTAGATGCTTGACATGTAGCCTTTAGATGCCTACCCATGCTTCTCCAACACCAACGACTTCCTCAAAGTGGAAAAATGTCCCCTAAAGGTGAGGCATCCTTTTAAAATTAGGGTTTTATTATGTGCAAAAGTGAATTTTAAATGAATTACTTTATGAAAGGGGGAAAGATTAAGGTTTTTGACCTCTTATATTGTGTTTTACTCCTTAATTTGTGGATAAGTCACCTTGGTGACATTTGTATAAATAGAGATCATAAGATCTCATTTTTAACATAACTCTCCCTCATTGTGAGAGGTCTTGGTCTGAAATTTTCACTACACTTGGATCATTTTATATCTGGTGCAATTTTTTATGGCTATATTGATGAATGGTTGATGGAGGAGTGAGGCGCTAGCCTTGGATGATGTTTTTCTAGCTCTTGTGGTGGATTATCTTAGCATTTCTCTTTATCTTGGTATGGTCTTTTACTATTATGCTATCATTTTTCAAGTCAAGTATTGTTATGCTAGGAGCTAGGTGGGAAGTATAAGGGAATACACCCCCACCATAGTCTTCATCATTTTATTGCTTCATCTCATTGATTGTATGAGGGTTTGCTAAGAGAGGTATAAGGGCATACACCCTCTTAGCTTAAACCCTAGCTAGAGAAACTTGCCTTGGGAAGTAAAAAGGATTACACCCCCAAGGAGGTAGCTTCTTTAGTTCTTGTTTATTTGACTCCATCAACCCAATAGTAAAGTCACTAGTCATATTTTCTTGCATTGGAGATATAAAATCATTTCCTTGGGAAACACAATTTTTTATCTTTTGAAAGGTTTCTTGCTTGAAGTTGATCTGCCTCATTGAGAGGAGTCTTCCCCTACTAGGGCATCCGCTCTCTCCCATTACCTTGATTGTTGTTACAAACCCTAACCTATATCCATTAGGGATAATCTAACCTAGATAAACTACTATCTATAACTCCTAAACTAACCCTAGACTAGCTCTTAAATTTTGCTCACTTACTCTACTAACTAGGGCGCACCTTTTCGGCTAGTTCTTGGCACTTTTCCATGGTTGATTTTGCTTCAGAATTCCATTGAATGCTACATCCATAAGGATGCAATTTTCTGCAAAAAACACATGTTTACAACAGCCATATTCCCTAGCTTCTTAAGTGCCACCTTTCAGCCTATATTCATTGCTAATCTTGATGTTGATTTACTTAACTAGTTTAGATCTTTGTATGTTGATTTAGATGTTTTATTTGTTGATGTAAACTGTCATTTACTGCTGCAAATTAGGGACAACAAGATTAAATTTCTAATCCAACTAACATATATCATTGAAAAATGTTTTTTCTTGTGTCTCGGGCAGGTACAATCATCCAGAGAAGTACTATACCTGTGGGGCAACAATTACTTAAATTACAAGGCATATTTTCCCACCTTTCATCCCACTTAGACTTGACCTCTAGAGGATTCACTTCCTTTTATATCCATCTCAACCCCCCTAGGTTCACTGGGATCGCCTCCCTAGAGTTACCTAGTCACCCTTGAAGTGTAGGACCTACATCAAGGTGACATTGGGTGTAGGATTCCCAACTTGTATCACTTGCTTTGTGGTTGGGTCGGGCTTTTCCCAACCTAAAACTTGCGCTATAACAAGTCCAAGCCTTGTATTGTCATTGTTACTTTGGGAGACCAACTCTATAGGAAATTGGAGGTAGTCTTGATTACTATAGTTTCCTTGGTCTCAACAAAGCAATGCTGAAAGGTAATCTCTCACACCGAATTTTTTTTCCTCCTCATGGTTTTGTTAGAAGGTGAGAAAAAGGTTATTGCAACCACCACCACTTCAACATGGGGAATATCTTCACAAAAGAAGTAGGTGGACAAGATTATAGAGGAATACATAGGTATCTTACCTTCACCTATGGGGCTTCCTCTTTACTTTCAGGTCAAACATTCAATTGACTTGATACCTAGTGCTCCTTTACCTAATGGCCCCATATACAAACACTCTCTTCTGGAGAATGAGGATATAAAATGTTAAATTCACAATCTCATTCAAAAGGTCCACATTCAACCAATATCCTCACCTTGTGGAAGCCCAATTGTATTGGTGCATAACAAGGACATAACATGGTGACTTTGTATTGATTACAAAGCACTAAACAAAATCATTGTTAAGAATCCATACATGATCCCCTAGATTGATGATCTTCTTGATCATATTAAAGGTATCAAGTTCTTTAGTAATATTGATTTGAACCACCAAGTCTCGTTTGAATAAATTGATGTATGGAAGATCACCTTCAAGACTAAAGAGACCTTTTTGAGTGGTTAGTCATGCCTTTTGGCTTGAATAATGCTCTAGAAACATTCATGAGGATTATGGATGACATATTGTGACTGTTCACAAATTATTTTGTGTTCATATATTTGGATGGCATCCTCATCTTCATTGAAACTTAGGAAGAGCATTTGCAACACATTCAGTAGATCCTGAACACTTTCCAGCAACACAAGTTATATGTCAATATAGAGAAATGCTCATTTGGCATGTAGAGAATTCAATATCTAGGATACATCCTAGATGAACATGAGGTGCATGTGGACCCAGCCAAGATCCAAGTCATTCATGATTGGCTAGCCTCGACGACTTTAACAGAGCTCCATAGCTTCTTGGACCTTTCCAACTTCTATCGTAAGTTCGTGTTGGGGTTCTCTCATATCACTTGGCCCTTAAGCCAAGCGACCAAGAGTGTAGCTAAATCCAATTTTTCCTAGTCCAAGTCACAACAAAAATCATTCAAGGATCTAAAGCACCACCTCCACTTGGCACCAGTCCTCACTCAGCCAGACCTGGAACAACCATTCGAGATTGAGATAGATACTTTTGACTATCCTAAAGGTGTGATCATTGCTCAACATAGACATATAGGGGCCTATCACAACAAGACACTCTCTAATACTATTCACAAGTATCCCACTTATGAAACGATCATCCACATTGATCAAAAGCCTCTGCAATTCATGTAGACACAAGAAAATTTACAGAATGACCACCATCATGAGTGGTCCATGTAATTGAAACAATTCTACCTGAACATTAATACAATAAGGGAAGCACAAACAGTGTTGCAAAATGCCTCAACCATCCCCCGGTTGTGGCGCTAACCATAATTCTTAACTCTTGATAGAACAAGACCTCCGAGTGGCCCCAATTGTACGACAACAACTTTGAATTCTCTACTACATATCAGACACTAGGCACAGGTAAACAAGTTCCAAACTTTCACCTCCAAGATGAATTTTTGTGTTATCTGGACCATCTTTATGTTTGGGGTTTAAGAAAGCGTGTAAATATAATTGGGAGGCACATTATAGTCGAGGAGTAGGGCACTTCAGTGCGGAGAAGATAGTACCAATACTATAGAAGTATTTCTACTCACCAAAACTTCGACAAGATGCCAACAAGTATATTAGATTTTGCATTGCCTATGCCATTGCTAAACCGTTCATTAATAAGAAAGGGTTGTACATTCCTCTACCTAACCTAGAAAATCATTAGGATTTAGTCTCCATGGATTATATGTCAGGTTTTCCCTTCACTAAGAATGGTAAATATTGTGTCTTTTTGGTTGTTGATCGGTTCTCTAAGATGGCCATTTTGGCACCATGTAAGAAGAGTATCACAGCCAAATCCACTGCTAAGATCTTATTTGAGTTTGTTTGGGTTCATTTTGGGCTACCATGGACCATCATTTTAGATAGGGATAGTAGGTTCTTTAGTACCTTCTAGTCCAACTTTTGGTCTCTGATGAACACCAAGCTGACAAAATCGATTTCCTTCCACCCCCAAATAGATGGACAAACAAAAGCGATCAATATGATGATTTTGCATATCATGCACATGTACAACTCCAAGCATCCACATACATGGGATGAGATCTCTCCATATATTCAACATAGCTACAATAGAGCCCTCCATTACTCTATTGGCCATAACCATTTCCAGGTGTTCTTGGGGTTGTAGCCATTATCCCCCATTGATGTAGCTCTACCCATTGCATCTTCACAGGAAGAGTCATCTCATGCTCAAATTGGGCATATAGAGCAGCCAAATTTGCTGAATGGATTCAACACATCCAATAATAGGTTCATGATATCCTGCAGAAAGGAAATGCCAAGCACAAACAATGAAATGACTAGCATCAGGTTATGCACAAGTTGCAGGTTGGTGATAAGGTGTGGTTTGATTTGTATAAAGAGGGCCTCACAGGCCCCCACGGGAAGATCACACCACTCTGATATGGGCCTTACACTATCGCAAAGGTTGTGGGTGAGAGTTCTTTTGAATTGAGTATTCTCCCTTTCCTTGGCTTGCACCTAGTATTTACTATGGAGTTGTTTCAACCATATTTTCCACCCCTATTGGACACTTCCGAGGTGGATTAACATTTGGCCCCTATAGAAATAAAACCTCACTACATTGAGTAGGCTATAGTGGATAGGATCATGGACACCAAGATAAAGGGCACTCGCCAACAGAACATACAACTCTTTTAGGACAACTTCTTCACCAAGGCAAGTGGCTCATAAGGAGTCAAATTCAACAAAAGCATCCCCATCTATTGAGGGAACTTGAATCAATGGGGACCATTTCTTCCTAAGAGGGGAGGAATTATATATGTAGACATCGGTGGCCACCCACCTCTTCCACTGACTCAACTCAGTGCTCCATATTGGTATTTTATTTATCTGCAGTTTTTCAAGTCCTAAACTTTTAGGGTCGTTTTGAGGCCTTAAATGGTGTTTTTTGTCCATTTGAGGGCTTAAGATGGCCATGGCCTTCCCAATCTTACCAAAAATTGTACTTCTCAATCAGATCTTTCCAAAAAGCTATTGTGCACCCCAAATGGATATTATGTGCAAAATTTGCACCCCCAGGAAATTGACGTATCAACTAGCCACCTAGAGGCCCGCAATTCTTTTTGTGCTTCGTCTCCTAGAGTTAGGAGTTTGGGTATTTAGGGTTTTTCCCTCTTAGGGTTTAGTACTTTATGTTAAAATTCTATTTAGTCCTCTAATAATGTCTTCTTGGGAATATTTTTCAAGTAATATTCCTAATGTTTCTGAGTGAGCAGGAGAGGATTGTTGAAACCCTGACAATCGGATTTGAGTATGTAATGTCCCCAAGGCTGAACCCTGTTGTAAATCATGTCTAAGAAGTATAAATCTTGCATTATGAATTGTAATTATGTTTTATAGGTTGGTGAGCCAAGTCATATAAGCTAGTGGGCTTATGTGTTATTAGGCCAGGGAGCCTAAGTGTTGAAGGCTAGGAGCATGATTTTTTGTACATGTAATTATGCACAGTATTAATACAAAACATCTCTGTGTGCGGACTGACCACGATGAATGAGTGATGGGGGACTAAGCATCCACAAATCCTGGGTAAGGGAGAGGGGGTTGAGAGGTTGGAAGAGGGGCTAAGCTAAGGGGGCTTAAACCCTTGAGAATAATATTAAATTATTATTATTCCAAAGCTGTGTAAATGTGATGTTTTATCCTAAGTTCTTTGGAAGGAAAAGTGACTTCCAAATGGAAAG
>JASDQU011508710.1:0-16204 GCA_032191745.1 Picea mariana
CAATGACAACTCATTGATCCATCTTCATCTATGCATTCTCATCAAGGACAATACATATTATATTACATCAATCATCAATCAATCAATCCTTTGACATCAATCAATCACTTGACATCAATCAATGACATCAATCAATCAAACCATTGGCATCAATGACAACATGATCCAACAAACAGAGTATTCAGTAACTCTGTGAGTGTCTCTCCTTGACACCTCTCTTCCCAAAAGAACTCGAAAAAAGTCCTTCTGTGCACTCTATGCAATTTCTCAATGCCCTCCTGGAAGATCTTCCATAGAATCCTTAGTGATTCTATTTTCTCTCTCTGAACTCGAAATAGAATTCTTCTGTGCACTCTATGCGCTTGCTCAATTCCCTCTTGGCAGAGATTCATAGAACTTCATACGTTCTGTATTCTCTTTGTGCCCTCCTCTGCACAATTCGACCTCCAAGGTGTTCAACAACCTTGAGGCTTCCTCCTTCAGTCAATGACTTCAGCTAGTGCGCCCTCCTAGCATGTCTTTGTCTAAAATTTCGCATAATTCATAAGTGCACTCCTGCACTGGTTTTCAGAGACCACAGTACTCTGTCATGCACGCTTACATGAAACCACAAAGAACCAAACCTAGAATCAAAAACTCAGAGATAGAAAATTTTGTCTATCCCTGCAAATGAAAATCTACTCATACATCTATAGCATATCATAACAAACACATATGACATTCATGAAAGACACATAAACACATAGAAACACATATATGCAGGAAAAACTGCTTTGTATTAACATCAAAGTTTGATTACAATGTGTTTGAGCTCGGACTGTAACATAGTCTCATCTCTCTCTCTCTCTCTCTCTCTCTCTCTCTCTCTATGCATTATGTTCTTCTCTGTCTCACTGATAAACAAAAGAGTATATTTTTACAAAAGGGGGCTCCTTGAGCACTTCCCTCCATCCTCACCAACTCTCATTAATTTTACATTCAATTACATTGAATGGTTGTCTAGTCCGAATCGGATCTAGATCTCAACCTTACAACCATTTAAGGAAATCTTTATCTAAAGCATGTGTACATGCATGGCTTTTGTCTCTTCGGCCTTACAACATTTAATACAATTTCAAAATTTGAACAATGAGAGGGTTGCGCCTCTCTCCTGCCATTGAATGCATGCTTTGATGTGTTGGCTGGATGGCACATAGTTGGCTTGGAGCGATGCTCCTGCATCGGCTTCCCACTGGTTGTAGCCTAAGAAACTAGGGGGTTGGAGCCTTCATCCAGCTGCAGCTGGAAAACAAAGGAAGTTGTTTCTTCCAATGAATGTAATTCTTCAAGACATATAAGATAAAACATTTTGTGGTTTTCTCCCGATTTGGGTTTCCACGTAAAAAAATGGTGTATTATGTATGTGTGTGATTGTTCATTTCTTATTGCTCATTATTGGATAATAATTCTACATTGATATAATATTTGGATTATTTGGAGAAAAAGGATTATAATTACACTATTACTGATTCAACTCCCCTCTCAGTAATCCAACAATTGGTATCAGAGCAGGTTCCTTTAGAAATTAGTTTAACCATTGAAAGGTAGATCATGGAGAGTACCAACTCATATAGAAATGGAATACCACACTTTGATGGACAAAAGTATGTTTTTTGGAGCATAAGGATGAAGACATATATACAAGAACATGGGTTTTAAATTTGATAATCAATTGTAGATGGATACACAGTACCAACAATTCCACCAACAAATGACAAAGCAATGAAACTTGGTCAGAATAATTCCAAAGATACAAATGCACTTTTGAATGGTCTTAGTGAAACAATATTCACCAAAGATGCACATTGTAAATCCACCAAAGAGATTTGGGACAAGCTTCAAAATATTTTTGAAGGAGATACAAAAGTCAAAGAAGCAAAACTTCAAACTTACAGAGGTCAGTTCGAACAAATAAAAATGAAGGAAGATGAGAATATTGTAGCCACTTCTTAAGGGTTGATGAAACAATGAATGAAATCATAGGATTCGGAGAATAAAACAAAGAATCTATAATAGTTCAAAAGGTACTAAGATCTCTTCCTATGAGATTCAACCCTAAGATATCATCACTAGAAGAAAGATTGGATCTGAAATCAATAAGCATGGATGAACTGCATGGAATCTTCACAGCATATGAAATGAGAACTAAACAGGAAAATCCAGATGTAAAAGAAGCAACCTTCAAAGCATCCAAAAGATCAGAGAAAAAGAAAAAGGAACAAGAAGAATATAGCAGTAGCAGTGACATCTCGGAAGATGATGAAGAAGTGGCCAACTTCGTCAAAAGACTGAACAAGGGAACAAATGGTAGGTATAGAGGTAAGCTTCATTTAATTTGTTTTAATCGTGATAGTATTGGTCATTTTGCTAAAAAATGTCATCATAAGAAAAAGAGAAATGATGAAGGTTACTCAAAAGGAAAACACACATATGAAGGAAAAAGAACTACAAAGAAATATTTCAAGAAAAGCTTATGCATCAAAGAAGACATCTCATCATCAGATGAAGATGAAATCAGTGACAGCGAGACAATAAGATTTCTATTCATGGCAGTAAAAGATTCTGACAAAGAAGACTCTGAAGAAAAATATGAAGAATCCAAAGAAGGATATGAAGAAGTCGAAGACGAAATTGAAGAGGTAGAAGTTGACTATTGAGAAGAATTAATGTGTGCCATAGAAGTTATCAGAAGAGAAAAGAAGAAAAACAAGAAACTACAAGTAGAACTAGACAAGAAAAGGGACACTCAAGAACTAGAACAAATGATCACAAGATTGAAGGTTCAAATAGAAGAAGATAAAAGAATTGAAGAAACACTCAAATAACAATTACAAGAAAAGGACAAGATCATTGGAAACTTGGAAGTAGAGATTGCCACACTAAGAACGGATATTCAAAAGAAAAATATGCAGAATAGCTCAAAAGTTCTGGATGACATTATCAACAGTAAAAAATCTCATCTTGACAAGTCTAGAATTGGATACAATTAGATAGAAAAGGGATCAAGCTCCAAAACAACAGAGAAAGAAACAAATCCAAAAATCTATGCAGAAACAATCAAAGGGGATAGGAAGATGTACAAGGAAGATTACATGGACACTCCTCCACCGAAAAGATTCATATTTCAGAATAAACAATATACAGATAGGCCTCAATAAGAACAAGGATTCATAAGAGCACCTTCTTTCAAAAGATCTTCAACTCCTAGGTATCAAACTATATTTTTTGATTTATGTTATGCATGTAATAATTTTGGACATAAAGTTGTGAATTCTAGAGCTAACAACAAGAACAATAACAACTTTGAGAGTGATACACAAAGGGGTTACTCAAGAAGACCTAGTGAAACAAAAAGAAGAAGTTACAACAGGTTTGAATCTTTGAGCACTGAAGTGGAATGTTACAAATGTAACAATTTTGGACACGTGGCCAAAAATTGCAGAATGACAATCCCTCCTAAAGAACCTCAACAGAATAACAACAGTCACAGACAATAACCTCAGAAAATGCCATGGATAAGAAAGCAAGATCAATATAGCAATGAAGAATGCACAGTTTCTCTACAAGCTAAGCAGAAGAAAAACGGTTGGTATGTTGACAGTGGGTGTTCAAAACACCTGTCAGGTGATAGAGACAAATTTCTTACATTGCGAAAGGAAAGAAATGGATCAGTCTCCTTTAGAAATGATAATTCAACCAAAATCATTGGAGAAGGCACAATTCAAATTGGGAACAAGAATAAAAAGGCACAAAATATTCTACTGGTAGAATATATGAAATATAATATTCTAAGTGTGAGTCAAATGTGTTAAAAAGGTCATAAAGTTACTTTTGATTCACAAAAGTGTGGGATAAGAAGAGAAGGTTCAGGGAAATTGGTCGGTACAACTTCAAGAACTTCAAACAACATATACATGTTAAGTGAAATTGGAAATGAAAAGTGTTGTCTAGGAAATGAAGATGAAAGTTGGCTATGGCATAGAAGAATGGGTCACATGAATATTGATAACCTTGTCAAAGTCAGAAAAAGAGAAGCAGTGAGAGAAATGCCCCAGATCACGAAACCAACCAACACTTTATGCAAGCATTGTCAACAAGGAAAGAAAACAAAGACTAGGTTCAAATCAAAAGAATGTTCAACAACAAGACCACTGGAAATTGTGCATACTAATCTAGTTGGACCAACTATAACAAAGGGATTAAAAGGTGAGAGATACTTTATATTATTAGTTGATGATTATACAAGCATAACTGTAGTTTCTTTCTCAAGAACAAGTCAGAAGGTTTTGAAAACTTCAATATCTACAAGGAAATGGTTGAAAATGATATGGATTCAAGAATCAAATGCTTGAGATCTGATAATGGAGGAGAGTTCACTTCAAAGGAATTTATGGACTACTGCAGTAGTCATGGAATAAAAAGGCAATTCTCCATTGCTAGGACACCTCAACATAATGGAGTTGTTGAAAGAAAGAACAGGACATCATAAGAAATGGCTCGAGCAATGCTAATGGATTCCAAATTGACAGATATATTTTGGATACAGGCAGTGCATACAACATTTCACATTCAAAACAAAGTAATGCTCAGAAACAACACTTATAAAACTCCCTACGAGCTATGGAAAGGAAGACCAGTGAATGTGAAGCACTTCGGAGTTTTTGGAAGCAAATGCTACATCAAAAGATAAGATGGAAGAATGGGAAATTTTGACTCTCATGTGGACAAAGGAGTACTTGTTGGTTACTCAAGTACAAGGAAAGCATACAAGTGTTACAATCTAAGATTGAAAAAAGTTGTGGAAAGCATCAACATAACAATTAATGAAACAGGCAGACCAGAATCAAAGGAAGAAGAAAAAAAATCAATGGAACAACTTTTCGAAGAAGAAGAAATAGAAGATGAAGTAGAAGAGGAAGATGAAGAGAATCCAACAGAAACATAAGAGAAAGTTCAATAAGTATCTTCAAAGACACCTAGAAAACGAGTACAAAAGAATCATCCTTCAGATCAGATTATTGGAAACAAAGATGCAGGAGTTGAGACTAGAAGAAAAATATGTTCACCAGAACAAACACACCTAGCACTCTTATCTACAATTGAACCAAACTATTTTGAAGTAGCCAACATGGATGAATTTTGGAATAAGGCCATGAATGAAGAATTGGATCAAATAGAGAAAAATGACACTTGGGAACTAGTTCCAAAACCAAAGAATAAGAATGTGATCAACACAAAATGGGTTTTCAGGAATAAATTAATTGAATATGGACAAGTTACAAGGAACAAAGCTAGATTGGTATGTAAAGGATATGCACAGATTGAAGGAATCGACTTTGAAGAGACATTTTCCCCAGTTGCCAGAATGGAAGCAATTCGGTTGCTTTTAGCCTATGCATGCTCCAAAAATGTTAAAGTATATCAGATGGATGTAAAATCAACTTTTCTAAATGAGGAACTTGAAGAAGAAGTCTACGTTGAACAACCAGAAGGGTTTTAGTTGTCAGAGAACGCAGATTATGTGTGTAAATTAAAGAAGGCCTTGTATGGTCTAAAACAAGCTCCTAAAGCATGGTACTCTAGACTGGATAAGTATCTGCAGTAGGCAGGGTTCAAAAAAGGAAGTGCAGACAACAACCTCTACATCAAGGTAAGTGAAGGTAATATTTTATTAATTGAAGTTTATGTTGATGATATTATTTTTGGTAGTGATGATGACAGGTTAAGCCATAAATTTGCAAAAGATATGCAAAATGAATTTGAAATGTCGTTACTTGAAGAACTATCCTTATTTTTGGGACTTTAGATATGTCAAAGCAACCAAGGAATATTTATTTCTCAAACCAAGTATATCAGAGAAATGCTAAAGAGGTTCATAATGGAATATTGAAAACTAGTTATCACTCCCATGAAAACTAGTTGCAAGTTGAGCAAAGATGATGATTCGAAGTCTAGATATCAGAGGAAATACATTTCAATGATTGGTAGCCTACTATATGTGACAACATCCAGACCATATGTAATGTAGGTAGTTGGATAGGTGGCATGATTTCAAGCAACACAAAAGGAGTCACATGTGTTAGCAATGAAGAGTATTTTCAGATATCTCAAAGGAACATAAGAGTTTGGATTATGGTATCCAAAAGGAAAGGATCTATCACTTATTGCCTACATAGATGCAGATTGGGTAGGTTGTATTGATGACCGACGAAGCACTAGTGGAGAAACGTTCTACTTGGATGAGTGTTTAGTGTCATGGCTAAGAAAGAAACAATCATCAATATCTTTATCTACATCTGAGGCAGAGTATATTGCAGCAACATCATGTTGTACACGGGTTTTTTGGATGAAACAAAATTTGACAGATATACAGGTTGAGTATGATGAGCCCATTCCAATATATTTTGATAATACAAGAGCCATCAGTATCTCGAAGAACCCAATGATGCACACCAAGACGAATCACATTCCAATAAAGTATCACTTTCTATGGGAATAGGTTGCAGAAAAGAACATCAGAGTTGAGTATGTGGGCACAAAATAACAAGTGCTAGACATCTTCACAAAACCAATTCCACAGGAATCCTTTGAATATCTTCTCCAGAGGCTTGGAGTTATTTATACTCCAAAATGAATGCTTTTTGAATTCTTATCTTATATGTCTTATATTTACACGAGGAAACACCATAAGAGGACAGTTCGGTCAGGGGGAGCAACCCCAGATGGAAGGATACCTTTGCCATTGATGACAAAGGGGGAGATATTTATCAGATGTAGAGGATAGAGGCAGAGGATAGAGGCATGGTTCCAAGAGGAGCATGAGTGATATGATTTTAGTATTGCATCAGAGTGTTGCCATCAATTCCAAAAGGGGATATTGTTGATTAAGGTTGGTTGTCATTGATGTCAACCCTTGAAGAAATCCCTGTAGCACAAAGGTTGGGTAATGGACCCAAGATTGTTTGATGTAAAGATGAATCATTATTGTCTTGTCATGGTTGATAATAATTATAAATGGATGAACTCCAAAGTGGTCCCCTTATGGTGAAATCCCTCACGGGAAGACGCTTTGCAGATTGAGTTATCCTAGAAGTATGGTTAGCAAACCCATTATTATTTGTGGAATAATGAGATGAATTCTAGTGAATTTTTCAGTGAAACTATCCTATATGGATAGTTCTTTTCATGCCATTTCCGGTGGTATGTGGAACGTCACATAACTCCTCACGGTTAGAGAGTTATGGCCATGAGAAGTTGGAGAACCCAGGTTTGGGTAATGGACCCAAGTTTGTTTGATGGATAATGGTATGAGTTTTGATATATTTTTAGGTAATACTATTCTATATGGATACTACATTTCATTCCATTTCTGGTGGTATGTGGAATGTCACATAACTCCTCACAATTTGAGAGCTATGGCCTTACGAAGTTGGAGGACCCTCATATGTCATCTAGAAGCCCCAAAAGGTCAAAGTAGTCAAAGTGGTTTAAGAGATTTTAAAAGGTAAATAATAAAGTGAAGTGATTAGTGTACTATAATTCAAAGTGAATACAAAATAAATTAATTCAATCATAAATTTAATGGAGAAATTAGAAGTGGGTTAACCCTAAAAGAAGGAAAGTGGGCAAAGCGACCTAGAAGATGGTTTTAAGGAAGCTACTTGGAGAGTATAAATAAGAGGCAAGGCTCTCTCATTTAAGACACACTTGAGAATATTGAATACCTATAGGTGTCTAAGGTAACCAAAGGATATCTAAGCTGAATTTCTGAGGAAAGTGAAGAAAAGAAGGCTAGAATTCAAGGAAGGATAAATTCTTTTGATGATGCTTTCTAAGGTATGTTTTTTTTAGGTCATCTCACCATTTGCGCACTAACTTTTTTTCTAGAATGATTCAGACCATGAAATTTCTATGCCGTTGAATAAACATATCCAAGTAACTATGGTAAAAAAATCAGTTTGTGGGTCATTTTATTTTTGGAGTTACACTCTGTGGAAAATAGGGTTTGTGACTAGTCCTGAAACTAGTCAAAAACAAGTGTTTTGGATAAAACCATCATAAATTCTTCATAACAAATCCAAATTTATTAAGACAAAATGTTTTGGTTATAGTACAGTATTTAGTATGCTTTGTGACATTTTTAGATCAATTTAACAAATATTCTATGCGGGGCACGCTCTACAAGGTCACTCTCTAGAATAAGCCAAAATTCAGCAAGGTGTGCCATTTTTTCCATAACTCCTTTTCTGAGAGGTTACAAGTAGTTAAACCTAGAGAAATTACATAAAACACATTGAATAACATTGTATATCAGTTTTATATCTATATTCATTACATGTACAAATTTATGATTATTTCAAGTTAGGGTTGTTGACTATTCCAAAACTAGTCTTGTGAGACTAAAGAAATGTTTGATGAAAATGCTAGTCTCTTGTTGTTAAAGTTAAGGAAGGTTTGTAGGTATGTGATCATACACACCAGTTCTATTATAGAGTTACAAATCATATTTGGATGATGAAATTGATAAGGGATTTGGGTTGAGGTACAAGTTGGGTACATGGTTGAGAGAAGCAGTTGATGAGTTGGCACATACATGAGGTGTATAGTTGATGATGTTGGTACATATTGATGAGTCATAGTTGATGAGTACTTGAAACATGATTGGTACATACTTGTTACATGGTTGGTTTCACTTGTTTATGGTACAGGTTGATTACAGATTGTTTGGTACAAGTTGGTGCATGGTTGATGCACTTGTTTATGGTACAAGTTGATTATAGGTTGAGGTACAGGTTGATGCATGGTTCAAGTTTATTGATACATTTTTACAATGGTATATCTCAAAGTGATAGTATGATAGTGGTTCCGTCATTCTAATTCTACTTCAGGGCAGTTTTACGGGGCAAGGACAGGTGGTTGTAGTCACCTTCCGGTTGTAGCCAAAGAACATAGGGGGTTGTAGCCTCCTTCTGGTTGTAGCCAAATAATTGGGGATTTGGAGCTTCCCTCATATTGTAGCCTGAGAAACTAGGGGGTTGGAGACTCCTTCTAGTTGCAGCTGGAAAACAAAGGAAGTTGGTGCTTCCAATGAATGTAATTCTTTAAGACATATAAGATAAAGCATTCTGTGGTTTTCTCCCGATTTGGGTTTCCATGTAAATCACTGGTTTACTATGTATGTGTGTGATTGTTCATTTCTTATTGCTCATTATTGGACAATAATTCTACATTGATATAACACTTGGATTATTTGGAGAAAAAGGATTATAATTACACTATTATTGATTCACCCCCCTCTTAGGAATCCAACAATTGGTATCAGAGAAGGCTCCTTCAGAAATTACTTTAATTAATGAAAGGTAGATCATGGAGAGTACCAACTGATATAAAAATGGAATACCACACTTTGATGGACAAAAGTATGTTTTTTGGAGCATAAGGATGAAGACATATATAAAAGAACAGGGGTTTGAAATTTGGCAATCAATTGTAGATGGATACATAGTACCAACATTTCCACCAACAAATGACAAAGCAATGAACCTTGGTCAGAATAATTCCAAAGCTACAAATGCACTTTTGAATGGTCTCAGTGAAACAATATTCACCAAAGTTGCACATTGTAAATCTACTAAAGAGATTTGGACAAGCTTCGGAATATTTATGAAGGAGATACAAAAGTCAAAGTAACAAAACTTCAAACTTATAGAGGTCAGTTCGAACAACTAAAAATGAAGCAAGATGAGAATATTGCAACCTACTTCTTAAGAGTTGACGAAACAATGAATGCAATCATAGGATTGGGAGAAGAAATCGAAGAATCTGTAATTGTTCAAAAGGTACTAAGATCTCTTCCTATGAGATTCAACCCTAAGATATCAACACTAGAAGAAAGATCAGATTTAAACTCAATAATCATGGATAAACAACATGGAATCTTCACAGCATATGAAATGAGAATTGAATAGGAAAATTCAGTTGTAAAAGAAGTAGCCTTCAAAGAATCCAAAAGATCAAAGAAAAAGAAAAAGGAAAAAGAATAATATANATATCAACACTAGAAGAAAGATCAGATTTAAACTCAATAATCATGGATAAACAGCATGGAATCTTCACAGCATATGAAATGAGAATTGAATAGGAAAATTCAGTTGTAAAAGAAGTAGCCTTCAAAGAATCCAAAAGATCAAAGAAAAAGAAAAAGGAAAAAGAATAATATAGCAACAGGAATGACATCTCGGAAGATGATGAAGAAGTGGCCAACTTTGTCAAAAGACTGAACAAGGGAACCAATGGTAGGTATAGAGGCAAGTTTACTTTAGTTTGTTTTAATTGTGATGGTATTGGTCATTTTGCTAAAAAATGTCCTCATAAGAAAAAGAGAAATGATGAAGGTTACTCAAAAGACAAACACACATATAAATTCAAAAGAATTACAAAGAAATATTTCAAGAAAAGCTTATGCATCAAAGAAGACATCTCATCATCAGATGAAGATGAAATTAGTGACAGTGAGACAGTAAGAGTTTTATTCATGGCAGTAAAAGATTCTAACAAATAAGACTCCAAAGAAGAATATGAAGAATTCAAAGAAGGATATGAATAATTCGAAGACAAAATTGAAGAGGCAGAAGTTGACTATGGAGAAGAATTAATGTGTTCCATAGAAGTTATCAGAAGAGAAAAGAAGAAAAACAAGAAACTACAAACAAAACTAGACAAGAAAAAGGACACTCGAGAACTAGAACAAATGATCACAATATTGAAGGTTCAAATAGAATAATATAAAAGAATTGAAGAAGCACTCAAAGAACAACTAGAATATAAAGACAAGATCATTGGAAACTTGGAAGCAAAGATTGCCACACTAAGAAAAGATATTCAAAAGAAAAATATGCAGAATAGCTCAAAAGTTCTGGATGACATTATCAATAGTAAAAAATCTCATCTTGACAAGTCTGGACTTGGATATAATCAAATAGAAAAGGGATCAAGCTCCAAAACAACAGAGGAAGAAACAAATCCAAAAAGCTATGCAGAAACAATCAAAGGGGATAGGAAGATGTACAAGGAAGATTACAGGGACACTCCTCCACCAAGAAGAATCATATTTCATAATCAACAACATATAGATAGGCCTCAAGAAGAAGAAATATTCATAAGAGCACCTTCTTTCAAAATATCTTTAATTCCCAGGTATCAAACTATATTTTTTGGTTTATGTTATGCATGTAATAATTTTGGACATAAAGCTGTGAACTGTAGGGCTAACAACAGGAAAAATAAAAAATTTGAGAGTCATACACAAAGGGGTTACTCAAGAAGACCTAGAGAAACACAAAGAAGAAGTTACAACAGGTTTGAATATTTGAGCACTGAAGTGGAATGTTACAAATGTAAAACTTTTGGACACGTGGCCAAAAATTGCAGAATGACAATCCCTCCTAAAGAACCTCAACAGAATAACAAAAGTCACAGACAATAACCTCAGAAAATGACATGGATAAGAAATCAAGATCAAGATAGCAATGAAGAATGCATAGTGGCTCTACAAGCTAAGCAGAAGAAACATGGTTGGTATGTTAACAGTGGGTGTTCAAAACACATGACAGGTGATAGAGAAAAAAAATTTACATTGTGAAAGGAAAGAAATGGATCAATCTCCTTCAGAAATGATAATTCAGCCAAAATCATTGGAGAAGGCACAATCCGAATTGGGAACAAGAATAAAAAAGGCACAAAATGTTCTACTGGTAGAAGATATGAAACATAATCTTCTAAGTGTGAGTCAAATGTGTGACCAAGGTCATAAAGTTACTTTCGATTCACAAAAGTGTGAGATAAGAAGAGAAGGTTCAGGGAAATTGGTCGGTACAACTTCAAGAACTTCAAAAAACATATATGTGTTAAGTGAAATTGTAAATGAAAAGTGTTGTCTAGGAAAGGAAGATGAAAGTTGGCTATGGCATAGAAGAATGGGTCACATGCATTTTGATAACCTTGTCAAAGTCAGCAAAAGAGAACTAGTCAGAGAAAATCCCCAGATCACGAAACCAACCAACACTTTATGAAAGAATTGTCAACAAGGAAAACAAACAAAGACCAGGTTCAAATCAAAGGAATATTCAACAATAAGAGAACTGGAAATTGTGTATACTGATCTTGTTGGACCAACCACAACAAAGGGCTTAAAAGGTGAGAGATACTTTATGTTATTAGTTGATAATTATACAAGAATGACTGCAGTTTGCTTTCTCTAGAACAAGTCAGAAGCTTTTGAAAACTTCAAGATCTATAAGGAAATGGTTGAAAATGAGACGGATTCAAGAATCAAATGCTTGAGATTTGATAATGGAGGAGATTTCACTTCAAAGGAATTTATGGACTACTGCAACAGTCATGGAATAAAAAGGCAATTCTTTGTTGCTAGGACACCTCAATAGAATGTAGCTGTTGAAAGAAAGAACATGACAGTATAGGAAATGGCTTGAACAATGCTAATGGATTCCAAATTGACAGATATATTTTGACATAGGCAGTGCATACATCATTTCACATTCAAAATAGAGTAATGCTCAGAGTAGAATTGAACTCTTTAGATCCGAATAAATTTTACAATGTCCAATATTTATTCACCAAATTTAAATCTCTCCATGAATTGAAAAACTATGGTATTGACAAATCCAAACAAGAAAAGAAAATGGTTCTTGATATCATGGAAAAAATTGGACCAAAATATAGTGTATTTGCCTCCACATTTCATTGTAATAGAATCATCATAGGACAAACCTAGACCATGCCTTCATTGTCACATTTCATTGAGGATTTGACACATGAGCATGATAATCTCATTCACATGGGTATAATCAAGGGCCCCAAGGCACATACACTTGTTGCACATGAAGGAAGTAGCTCTTAATATCCTAATATAAAGTGAAAGGAAAAGGAAAGGAACTTGCAAATCCAAAGAAGGAAGGGTGCTCCAAACCCTTCAATGATTCCTCATGTTCCAAAGGTGGAAAAATAAAGCAAGGGAAGAAATGTGGTTAGTTCAATCGAAGGAACAATCTAGAATTTGCATGTATGTATAAGAAAATAGATCTTATGGCACAAATACTTCAAAAGAAAAATATTGAGGACTTCATTCCTGAGGCTTCCAAGAAGAAGTCAAAATATCAAGCCCCTAAGAAAGGTGATCTTCATGCATTAGTGTCTATTCATTCTTCTCCTAACACATGGATTGTAGATTCATGAGCTTCCCATCACATGGAAACCATAAAGAATATTCTATCTTCTGTAACTGCATGCACGAGGCCTCCTATCCTCCTGGGGGATGACTATCTAGTCGAGGTCATTGAAAAAGGGAGAGTGGAAATAGATCATGGAATATTCAAGAACATCCCGCATGTTCCTCACACCATAATCCATGTCCATATTTGACATGCAAGACAACTCCAAGATTGTTTTCAGGGAGGTAAATCATGAATCTTGGTTATACACTTTCACTAAGTTTATTGAACCTGATTCCTATGTACTGCTTATGCATGTTGATGAAAGTAGTAGATTATGGAGCAAGAGGTTTTGTCACTTGAACTTCAAGTACATGCAACACCTTATCAAGATGGGAATGGTAATCGAGTTACCTGATATTCACTTTTATGAATGGGTTTGTGAAGGATGTGTCCTTGGAAATCATCCTCAAGACAAGGTCAAGAAGGGGAAGGCTCATAAGGTCTCCTCTCCATTGGATCTGATTCATAATGATATCATGGGTCCTTTCCCACACCCATCCATCAACAAGGCAAGGTACATGCTTACATTTTTGGATGATTATTCATGTTATACTTGGGTATTTTTTCTCAGATAGAAGTTTGATTTCTTTGAGCATCTCAAAGATTTCAAATCACTTGTTGAGACTCAATCAAGGAGAAAGATCAAAGCCCTATGTACAGATAATGGGGGGGATTATGTAAAAAATTATTTTCAAAATATTTTTCTTGAGGCTGGGATACAATTCCAACACACAACACCATATACTCCGTAGCAGAATGGGGTTGCTGAGGGGAAAAACAGATCTCTCAAAGAGATGGTCAGTTGCATGTTACACGCAAAGGAACTTCCTCCCAATATTTGGGTTGAGGAACTTAACTATTCCAATCACATTCAAAAAAGATCTCCTCACAGACATGTTAAGGATAGGAATACTTTCAAGGCTTGGAGCGACAATAAACCATAAGTCAGCCACTTCTGTATCTTTGGATCATGTGCATGGGCTCCTGTTCCATCTAAAAATAGGAAAGCATTATATCCATGGAGCCACCCATGCATCTATCATTTATCCTGATGGTGTGAAGGGATAGATATTACTTGATCCCTCTATGAACTAGCTCATTATTGAGCGCGGTTTCTAGTTCGAGGAAAGTCCCTCACATGCTCCACATGAGCCACATGCAGAGGATTTTGTACTTCCACCAGTTGAATATGATGAATCCACATATTCATATCACACCAAAAATATGAGTTCTGATACAGAGTCAAAGGTTTCATAGGATACAGATGCACATTCATAGAATTCATATGTAGAGTCAGTACATGCAGATGAGGAGCCTGAGCAGATGCCCAAGTGGGCACAATCCACACTTCAGGATGCAAGATACCTTGTTGGGGATCCAATAGATATGAGGAGGACCAAATATCAGTTTGAGGATCCTCCTCATGTATGCACTACCAATGAACCCATGATTCCCTTGCATTTTTATATGGTTCATTCTTCAGACCCACAAACCTACAAAGAGGCTATAGGGAACCCATTCCGGGAAGAATCCATGCAAGAGGAGTAAAATCTCCCTTTGAGAACCAAAATTGGGATCTGGTTCCACTTCCTTCAGATAGGAAGATTGTTAGATGCAGACGGGTCTACAGGACCAAAAGCGTAGTGAACGAATAGGTGAGTAGACAATGGGAAATATTGGTTGCCAAGGGATTTCAATAGATCCACAGGATTGACTATGATGAGACATTTGATCCAGTAGAAAATTTGTATTCCACCAGATTGTCCCATGCCATTGGAATAACCATGGGATGGGAAGTACATCAAATGGATGTGAAGAATGATTTTCTTCATGGGGATCTCTTAGAGGAGATTTATATGGAGCAATTTCATTTATTCATACAAAATTCATATTTAGTGTGCTGACTCAAAAAGTCGCTCTATGACCTCAATCAGGCGCTTAGAGCATGGTACACAAAGATGAACTCCTACTTGATCTCCAAGAATTTTTTTAGATGCAAATCTGATCCCAATGTTTACATGTTGGGGACCACTGACTCACTTCTGATCCTAGTACTATACGTGGATGCTATTTTGATCACCAATAGCTCAATTTCAGCAATTACTATGGTCAAGGGCATTCTTCATGACATGTTTTCGATGAAGAACATGGGTCCACTCCATTTCTTTCTTGGTCTCGAAATCAGCCAGGATGCTTTAGGAATCAAGCTATCTTAGGATAAGTATGTTTGGGATATCATGGAGAATTCCACATGACAAAATACAAGTATGCACATACACCCTTCTTATCTTGGGTTATACTTGAGGATGCTCGAGATACACCAATGGTGGACAACACCTTGTATCGACAACTTGTAGGGAGTTTTCTGTATCTCACCCACACACGACCATATCTATCATATGCAGCAGGGGTGGTATCTAGGTACATGCAGGAGCCACATGAGTTACACTAGAAGGATGGAAAGTGCATACTYAGATACATTCAGGGAACCATCAGTTATGGGGTACACTATGAAATAGGTTGCAATTTGGATGTCATAGGTTTCACTGATTTTGACTAGGTTGGCGATGGCACCAATCATAAATCCACCTTCGGGTATATGTTGATTTTTGGATCTAGCCCAATCTATTGGTCAAGAAAAAAGAAATCAAATATTTCTCTATATTAAGCAAAGGCTAAGTATATGGGAGCAGTCAACGTTCCCATCTAGGAACTGTGGCTACAAACATTTCTCACCAAACTTGACATTCAGTTCCACCATTTGAATGTGATCTAGTGTGACAACCAGAGTACACTCAAATTCTGTCGAGATCTAGTATAGAGACAGGGGAAAAAACATATCAAGATACATATTCATTTTATCAAGGAGCTAG
>JASDQU011508713.1:1712-15033 GCA_032191745.1 Picea mariana
TCAAAGAATTGATCCATCTAAAGTATCCATTTGATTGGGTCCTTGCCATCAAACTTCCTCATATCAATCTTAGGAACGTGGTTGGTCTTCAAACCAAAGTTAGAGTTTCTCCATTCTTGATTCACCTTCCTTGTGTCCTCATCATGAATTTCATGGGATGCATTTTAACATTTAGGTGTCTTCTATGTTACGAAATTTTTCAATACTTCCATGATCTCCCCTTTTAAACCATCCATCTTAGTATCTAGCTTAGCTTCCATTGAATCCATCTTAGTATCCAACTTACCTTCCATTGAATCCATATTCTTTTGTAGTTCATTTATGTCCCTATGCATTTATTCACCTTTATCAAGAGTCAAAGTAGGATTTTCTAGAGGCTTATTTGGTGTAGAAGTTCACTATTTTGGTGGCATGTTGGCCAAGTATCACTTTTGAACCTTGATTTTGAGGTGGTTATGCTAAACAATATTTATTCTGTTGTATATCCCAAGTTTTGGCCCTTCTAGGTATGAAACTTTATTTTATGTAGTTCTATGATATTTCTTCTCTGCAATGCCACAGGTCTGATCAAAATTGGATGTGCCAAGTGGAATTTATGGTAACTTCCCCACAACTTGTTGATTTTTGTCCTTTCCAGGAGATCTCACTTGTATAGCATGCCCCGCACAAAATGATTGATATAAAATTCTAAAACTCACACCAAAAATACTAAAGACTGTCCATGATCCAATGAAACAAGTCCCACTCAATTTGAATACTCTAGGAAGAAGTTATGATTTTTTTACCTGGAACACCTTCCTGAGACTTGTCAATAGGACTAGTCAGATACCCTATCTTACACAGGGCGTATCTACAAATTTATGATGACCCAGAAGCTGAAATTTTTACCACAAATACCTTACTAATTTTTGTAAATAGCCTTTGGATTTGAAGGTCTGAAACATTACAGAAAAGTTTTTATAGTGAAAATTCCACAATGACTCAGTTTAGGATGATTACAGAATCCTATCTTGTACAGGATTTATCTCTGAAAGTATAAGGTATCAGGAGATGAATTTGGAACCCAATGTACGTTGATCCATCTACTAAATATCCTCCAATCCATTCCTTCTGAAACATTGTAGAAAAAAAGTTATAGCAAAAATTCCAAGGTGTCTCAGATTTAGCAGCGAAACCCCAAGACCTTGATCTCTGATACCATATGTTAAGAACCAAATATAAATATAGCATAGTAAAACCTCAGAAAAAGTACTCAATGCCTTGAAAAAGAGATAATTTCAGATAATAAGCCTCTTCGAGGGGGCAACCTCCTTTTACCCCACTTAAATGTTCAAGTACTAGATGATTCAAAATGAAAATGTCTCCTTGGTATATATAGGAGACTAGGAGGTATAATTACAACTAATGGCCTAAATCCGACATAAATAAAATAACATTACTAATATAATATGCCCCAATTAAGGGGTAATGAGCCAATACTAGGGCTTAATAGTTTAGAACAACTTTGGGTCATACAAGTTATTACCTGAAATTTATTAAAGGATATGCACATATTACAACCCCAATGGAGAAGTTATTGAAGAAAGAAGCTAAGTTTTAGTGGACTTAAGACCGTCAGAAGGGTATAGATGAATTAAAACATAAGTTAGTAATTGCACCCATTCTAGTATTTCCAGATGGGAAGAAAGTGTTTCACGTTCATGTGGACACATCGTGGATAGCGCTTGATGCAATGTTAGCCCGACCTGGAGAGGGAGAATTAGATCATCCAATTTCTTTCACCAGCAGGAAGTTTTTGACTGCTGAGAAGAATTACGCAGCAACATAAAGGGAAGGCATGGCAATGGTTTATTACTTGTAGAAGTTCAGATGTTATTTTTGGGGTCCCACTTTAAGATGTATACATACAATTCTACACTCAAATATCTAGTGAACAAGCTAATGTTGGGGGGGAGAATCTGCAAATGGTTATTGTTGTTACAAGACTATGATTTCAAAGTTATTGTGAAGCTAGGGAAACTGAATGCAAGAATAGACCATTTTTCATGGATACTGATAGGGGAAGACATAGAGAACCTAGAATATAGCTTAATAGATGCGCATTTAATCTCAATCCTAATGGTAGACTACCATTTTGAAAACATTATCCAATACTTGAGTACAAGAGTGGCCCCATATGATATGATATTAGAATAGAAGAAACAACTAGTGGTTAAAGTAGAAAATTATCAGTTGATAGTAGGAAAATTATATAAGTTAGGCATATATGGGATACTACGATGATGTGTTCTAGAACACTAAAGACAAATGATCCTAGTAGAGGCACATGATGGAATTGTAGGAGAACATTATGCAGGAAACATGGCAGTGAAAAAGATCTTGTGCACAGGGTTATAGTAGTGTACCCTCCATAAGGAAATGAAGGAGTATTTTCATAACCAAAACCTTTTCCATAGAGTAGGAATACCATCATGAAGGGATGAGATTCTATTGAATCCACAAGTTACCTTGCAGGAGTTTGACAAATGGGTAGTGGATTTTGTCAAACTCCTACAAGGTAACTTGTCGAAACGCCGAAGGGGTTTCTCCTTCTTCCACGTGTCCCCTTATTGATCGATGACTAGGATTCCTTCAGGACTTCGATGATTTTCCTTCCTGTCTACAAAACGATTTGATTTTTTTCTATGTTCCATGTCCCCGAACTATGGGATATTGTGTCACACGTCTTCCTCAAATGGATGGTTGGGATTGATTTCATCTTTCAGTCCTTCGCAACCTCACAGCATTGCACTATGTTTTCCTTTGGAGTGCTAGACCTACATACTTTCATATCTTCTACCACTTGTCCTTCCTATGATAAACGACCAACAATAATTTGATGCTATGGGATTCAGTGAATTTCTAAGCACCTCACACAATAATATCCCAAAGTTTCTATCCTTTGGAGTGATAGATATCCCTCCATAGGTCCCTCACAACGGACGACTGAGATATTCTGCGCGGTTCAAAGATTCAGGGATCTTCCATCCCTGCGCACTTTTCCTCTGCTTTTCCCCGGAGTGTTGAGTCTCCAAAATTCACAATCGACTCCCATGTGTCTACTGGATTGGATGGCCCAGATGAGCTTCGGCCTTCAGGCCTTTGGGTATTCTCGCCCCAACAAAAATTAAGTCCTCTGAACCCCAAACTAACAAAGATTAGATCCATGCTCCACATGTCCTTTCCAATGGATGACCAAGATCCACTCCAGCTTCCATCCCTTTGGGGATTCTTAATGCGGCTCAACCTATTTCCTATGGAGTACTGGACCTCCAAAATCCTAGATCTGCTGACATATGTATTTCTCATATGGACAGCTAGGATGGACTCTGACTCTTCAGAGCTTTGGGAGTCCTCATCATTCCTTTGACTACGTTCTCCCGGACTATCGATCTTCCAAATACATTTGATCCTTTGACACACATACTTATATATGGACAATCCCAATTTACTCTAGCCTTCAGTACTTTGGGGTCCAGATTCCACCACACTCCAAATCTCTCGAATGCATGAAGTCTAAAGGACTTCCCCAATTAACTCTTACAAAACTCCTCTGGATGTGATGATTATCATATCTACTACAAAATCCTAAATGGATCTCGCCCATTCAACCTTTGAAACAAACAAATCGTCTGAACTTACGAAGTTCAAAAGGTGTAGAGGGTTAAACTTCAGGCAACTTATCTATATCAGATGACTGTTGTTGCTCGCGCCCAGATCTAGTGACTGAGATATGTTCTCCTTTTTCACTCTCCTCCTTTGTTCTGGAACCTGATCTAATGTTCCATATATGCTTTGACACCAAGATTGATGNAACAACTAGTGGTTAAAGTAGAAAATTATCAGTTGATAGTAGGAAAATTATATAAGTTAGGCATATATGGGATACTATGATGATGTGTTCTAGAACACTAAAGACAAATGATCCTAGTAGAGTCACATGATGGAATTGTAGGAGAACATTATGCAGGAAACATGGCAGTGAAAAAGATCTTGTGCATAGGGTTATAGTGGTGTACCCTCCATAAGGAAATGAAGGAGTATTTTCATAACCAAAACCTTTTCCAGAGAGTAGGAATACCATCATGAAGGGATGAGATTCTATTGAATCCACAAGTTACCTTGCAGGAGTTTGACAAATGGGTAGTGGATTTTGTCAAACTCCTACAAGGCAACTTGTCGAAACACCGAAGGGGTTTCTCCTTCTTCCACGTGTCCCCTTCTTGATCAATGACTAGGATTCCTTCGGGACTTCGACGATTTTCCTTCTTGTCTACAAAACGATTTGATTTTTTTATAAGTTCCATGTCCTTGAACTATGGGATATTGTGTCACATGTCTTCCTCAAATGGATGGTTGGGATTGATTTCAGCCTTCGGTCCTTTGCAACCTCACAACATTGCACTATGTTTTCCTTTGGAGTGCTAGACCTACATACTTTCATATCTTCTACCACTTGTCCTTCCTATAATAAACGACCAACAATACTTTGACGCTCTGGGATTCGGTGAATTTCTAAGCACCTCACACAATAATATCCCAGAGTTTCTATCCTATGGAGTGATAGATCTCCCTCCACATGTCCCTCACAACAGACGACTGAGATATTCTGCGCGGTTCAAAGATTCAGGGATTTTCTATCCCTATGCACTTTTCCTCTGCTTTTCCCCAGAGTGTTGAGTCTTCGAAATTCACAATCGACTCCCATGTGTCTACTGGATTGGATGGCCCAGATGAGATTTGGCCTTCGGGCCTTTGGGTATTCTCACCCCAACAAAAATTAAGTCCTCTGAACCCCAAACTAACAAAGCTTAGATCCATGCTCCACATGTCCTTTCCAACGGATGACCAAGATCCACTCCGGCTTCCATCCCTTTGGGGATTCTTAATGCGGCTCAACCTGTTTCCTATGGAGTACTGGACCTCCAAACTCTTGGATCTGCTGACATATGTATTTCTCATATGGACGGCTAGGATGGACTCTAACTCTTCAGAGCTTCGGGAGTCCTCATCATTCCTTTGACTATGCTCTCCCGGACTATCGATCTTCTGGATACATTCGATCCTTTGACACACATACTTATATATGGACAATCCCGATTTACTCTGGCCTTCGGTACTTTGGGGTCCATATTCCACCACACTCCAAATCTCTCGAATGCGTGAAGTCTAAAGGACTTCCCCAATTAACTCTTACACAACTCCTCTGAATGTGATTATTATCATATCTACTACAAAATCCTAAATGGATCTCGTCCATTCGACCTTTGAAACAAACAAATCGTCTGAACTTACGAAGTTCAAAAGGAGTAGAGGGTTAAACCTCATGCAACTTACCTATACCAGATGACTGTTGTTGCTCGCGCCCAGATCTAGTGACTGAGATATGTTCTCCTTTTGCACTCTCCTCCTTTATTCTGGAACCTGATCTAACGTTCCATATATGCTATGACACTGAGATTGATGGTTTTTGTAGCTTCTCCCTCTACGACTGCTACGCTTTCCTTCCGATGAAGGATTTATAAAACCTTTTCAAAGGTATAGCCTTTGATCTTCTCTTTGTAAGATAACTACTCAGCCTCTTCCCATGCTCAGCCTCTTCCTTTGAACATTTCTCTCCTGCAAGGCTGTCAGCTTGGCCTCTGCTTGTGTTCCTGGAAAATGCTCTCCTTGCCTATATTTGGTTAACTTCAAGGGACTTCAGCCCTGGAACACACTTTTGCTTCTCCCACAGTCTGAGACATGGACTATTTTTGGCTTTCTTCCCTCCTCGAAGGAACTTTGTGTACAACTGTACTATCTCTCTTGATCTTTGAACTCACTCGGATCTCTAAGGGTATTGAACCTTTTTTCCTTTAACAAATCCTTCTTCCCTTCTGGCAGTGAAGACAATATTCCTCCTTAGTGTGGACTTAAAGCCACTTGACCTATGGCACACTCCTTGTGCTCTCTCCTTGAATTTGACTAACACTTAATAAAGTGTTCCCTTGTGCACTCTTTTCATGCTGAGTTTCTAAAAGAATCAAACTTAAGACTTTTTCCAGAAGTCTTCCTGTGCACTCCTTGCATAGACACTTGATCTATGGCACACTCCTTGTGCTCTCTCCTTGAATTTGACTAACACTTAATAGAGTGTTCCCTTGTGCACTCTTCACTCTGAGTTTCTAAAAGACTCAGACTTAATACTTTTTCCAGAAGTATTCCTATGCACTCCTTGCGTTCAATCAATGCACTCCTTGCATAGCCTTCAGAGTATTTATTAACTGTGGTATTTCCTCTTCAGGGTGTTCAACAACTCTAATGTGCACTTCCCTAGAACTATTTCTCCTGATCTTCAGAATGGTTCTGGTGTTCCCACTTGGAACACTCTTTCTTTGAACTCACAACAGAGTTCAAGTGCACTCCTTGCAATGACTTCAAAGATTTCAATACTCTGGTGTGCACTCCTTGCACAAGCCTAAGAGCCCATAACTACTTAGAGATCTACAGATAGGGAAATATATCTAATTCATGGAAATGGAACCTATTTGCATACATCTACAACATACATGAATAAATACAGAAAAACATCTAGAGAATAACCATTCATCATACATAAGAACACATACACCTCATATGCAGGAAAAACTTATTTTGTATTATATCTGAATGCCTCTATAAAAATATTTACAAAGGTTGGACTACAATAGAGTCTCAACACTTTCGCCCCTTGCTTGATCTCTCTCAACTGCTCATATACTTCTTCCTAAAGAATTTTTATACAAGATATTTTTACAAAAGAAGGTCTCCTCAAGCCTTCCCTCCATATACCTACTCGCATTGAATTACATTCAATTACAATCAATGGACAACTAGTCTGAATCAGAAATATGCCTATCTAACTATCAACCATTAAAGATGAATCTATCTATTACAATAACTCACCCGTACAAAGATAGTGGGTTGGTTTTCTTTGAGACATCAAACATTTAATTACAATGAATTTCCATTAAAATTTAAATTTAGGTTCAAAATGAGAGTAATCCAGTTGGCTATTGGTGGCCACCCACCTATTCCAATTGGCTCTTGTTGTCCTTTTGTAGTTCAAGATGTTCTTTTGTACTTCTTTGTAATTGTGGGTTCTACACTTCTGGGGTTGTCTTAAGCCCCACACACCTTCCAGGTGGATATTGGTGGCCTCTCACCTAATCCAACTGGCTTATTTTGTATGTTTCCATGTCATCACATCTTGTTGTACTTCCAGGGTCATTTTGGAGGCCCAAATAATGTTTTTTTGGATCGCTATAGTCAAACTGTAGACGTAGTCAGATTTTTATGGAAAAATGTGTATTTATCTCAAATACCTTTCGAACGAGCTATTGCATGCCTAAAATGGAGGTCGTATGCAAAATTTACGACCCCGGGAAGTTGAGGTACCAACTTACCCATAGGGAACCACATGAATTTTGACGTTTCACCTCCTAGGGTTAGGATTTTGGATGTCTAGGGTTTTGGAATTCATGAGTAATATAAAAAAGGCATCTAGAGCCTCATCGAAATTCATTCTGCTCAGACGGATGCGCGTATCATCCACATCTCTTCTTAGAGATAGCTACCACCATTCAAGCAAGTGTTTCATTTCTGCAGTTTTACAGTTTCAACCATTTCATTATTCAATAGAAGATATTGTTCACTATATATCTATGTTATTCTTCATATATCTGTGTTTATTGTATTCATTATGTTAATCATTTTGTTCCACTCCTAAATCTGGATCAGTGGTATCAAAGCGGTCTTCTCTTCATTTATTTATCTTCGTTCATATCCCCCATGAGATTTGGGTACAAGAAGCTGGGAATCAAACCAATCGATCCTTTTTAAGATTAGTCATGTTGAGCCCAAAAGAAAACCATGGGGGATGAAAAGAAATATTATGGAGTAGGAGATCCTATTAAATTTTTTCTCAAGGAAGCCCTCATGCGACAAAGGAATGAAATGATGGAAAATTTCATGCAGAAACTTCGACGACTGCCCACAGGAGAAGCATATTCATCAAGTGACCATGAAACCCCCTTCAAGGTATATGTAAATTTTTATATTCCATTATTTTAAGGATTGATATATGCGGATGCTATAGATAAATGGTTGAATTTGCTTGAAGGGTATTTTTCAGTCGACATTTTTTTCGATAGGAAAAATATCACTTTTTCACTCCTCAAGGTGGTTCCCCATGTTAAATACTGGTGGGATACTTACTCTTAGAAAATATCTGTAGAGGAATATTCAATTTTTGTGGTGGCCCCTACATGGGATTCCTTCCGGGAAGCCATTAAAGAATAATACTACCCTATTGGAATCTTTGAGCACCAATACAACAGATGGACCACCCTACGTCAAGAAAGGGACCAGACAGTACCGTATTTCACCAATATTTTCCATACCTTGTGCACCAAATTGGGTATCAAAAACTCTAAGCATAATTTGGTGCTCAAATACCACGGTTGTTTGCATAGATACATTCAAACAAAAATGGATTTTCTAGACATCACCTCATTAGGCACGACTTATAAATATGTTGTCAATATCGAGCATAAATTTAAGCAAAAAAGGTGAGATTTTGGATCTGCAAACCCCTCATAGCCGAAGTAGGGAAAATGTAGCCCCAACCCATATAGAAAGGGACCGAGTCAAGATGGCCACCCTTAGGACAACCAGTCCAAGCTCCAACACAAGAATGGCAATGAGAATAGGAATAAGGACACGGGAAAATGGTGTGAGTACCATAAAATCCCTGGGAACAACACCAAAGAATGTCGCTCCAAGAATTCACTAATGGACGAACTAAAGGCTTCTAAGTTAGAGGTTGATTCTGATTCCGAATCAAATCCTAAAGGAGGGAAGTGGATTATCAATGCTAAACCTAGTGCCACTGTGACTACCAACTAAGTTCATTCAAGAGAATCAGAAGAACTAGAATAAGGGGAATGCATATTTCACTCGCAGATGTGGGTAAAGGGGGCTCCACTTCATTTCATTGTCAATAGAAGTAGTCGGAAGAACTTGATTTCAGCAGAGGTCGTCAAGCGACTGGACCTGCCAATGATAGTGCATCCACAAACCTACACCATCGGTTGTCTTCACCAAGGAAGAGATCTCCTTATCATCCAACATTATCATCTAACCTACGAAATCAAGCCTTTCAAAGATAAGGTACTATCTGATATTTCTCTCCTTGAAGTTTGTGATGTTCTTTTAGAAAAAACATATTTTTAGAAGTGTCATGTTGTGTATGAGTTTAGACCCTGCAATGTTATTATTACTTTCGGTAGACAATTGTACAGGATAGCATAGGTAGTGTCGCCTACTTATATTTCTTTAGTATATGATAAGCAATGTAGTAAGGTCATCTCAAAGACCGATAAGTTCGTCTTCTTTGTGATCCATGCTCACAGTAAGAAAAAGGTCATTGCGACATCCGTGCCCTCTACACAGAGACTCTCTATGCAACAAAAGCAAGTGGAAGGGACGGTGGAACAATATAGAGACATCATCTCCTCACCTATAGAGGTACTGACACACTGCCAAGTCAAGTATCCAATTGATCTGACCCTTAGTGCACCTCTACCTAATGGACCAGTCTATCATTGTTTGCTGATGGAAAATGACGAAATCAGGCATTAGATCTAAGAGCTTCTTCAAAAGGGGCGCATCAAACCCAGCTCTTCCCCTTACAGAATCCCAATTGTAATGGTGCAGAATAAGGATGGGTCTTGGCAACTCTGCATTGATTACAAATCCTTAAAAAAAATCACAGTCAGGAACCGATACCCCATTCCTAGGATTGATGACCTTCTTGACCAACTCAAGGGGGAAAATTTCTTCAACAATATTGACCTAAAGTGTGGCTACCACCAAGTTCCCATCAAACCAACTTATGTATGGAAGACAACCTTCAAACCTAAATAAGGTCTCCTCGAATGGCTAGTCATGCCCTTTGGCTTAACAAATGCACCAACCACTTTCATGAGGTTGATGGATGATGTATTGAGACCCTTCACCAACTCCTTTATGGTGGTATATTTGGATGACATCCTCATCTTCAACAGAACATGGTATGAGCACATGTGGCATATTCAACAGGTTTTGAACACTCTGTGGCAACACAAGCTATATGCCAACTTGGAAAAATTCTCTTTTGTCATGAACAAAGTCAAATAATCGGGCTACATTGTTGATGAGCATGGGGTACATGTTTATCCATCTAATATCCAAGTCATCCAAGAATAGACAACCCCGACCACACTGACCGAGCTTCAGAGTTTTTTGGGACTAGCCAACTTCTACCGACGGTTCGTGTTGGGATTCACCCATATTGCATGGGCCCTCATCTAGGTGACCAAGGGCGATGGAAGGGCCAATTTCGTGTCAGGGAAGGAACAAACATGAGAATTCAATGATATGAAGCATATTTTGTTCTTAGCTCCAGTACTCTCCTTGCCCAACCTGAAACAACTGTTTGAGATTGAGACTGATGCATCTGACTATGTTGTGGGTGTAGTTCTCACTAAACATAGTCATCCGGTGGAACACCATAGTGAGACACCCTTAGATACTATCCGAAAATACCCCACCTATGAAAAGGAAATTTATTCCATTGTACAAGATTTTCGTCAACAGAAACATTACATTATGGGAAAGGATACGATCATACACACTAATCACAAGCCTTTGCAGTTCATACAGACATAGGGGAAATTGTAGAATGATAGCCATCAAAAGTGGTCCACCTACCTGCAACAGTTCCATATCAACATCAAGTATAAGAAATGTATCTCAAATCATGTATATCACTACCTCAGTCTACCTCCTATAGCTAATCTCACCACTGTGCTAAATTCCTTTGGACATGAAACATTTGACTGGCCCCAACTTTATCGGGAAGATCCAGAATTCACCACCAACTATCAACTATTGGGTATAGGATCGATTGTCACCGATTTTCACATTCAGGATAGACTATTATGCCACCTAGTCCATCTTTGTGTTCCTATAAGAGAGTGTGCAAGGATGATTTGGGAATCCCACTACAGTTGAATAGCAGAACATTTTTGCATGGATAAAACTGTGGTCGTTCTGCAGAAACATTATTGTTGGCCAAAACTTTGACAGGATGTCAACAAGTATATCATATCTTTCATTGCATGTGCCATTTCTAATCCAAACATAAATAGGCAAGGCCTATACACCCCTCTTCCTACTCCCGATAATCCTTGGGAATCCATCTCAATGGATTACATGTCTATCTATTCATCCACCAAGAAAGGAAATGACTGTGTATTTGTGGCTATTGATCGGTTTTCGAATATTTCCATCCTCATAGCCTACAAGAAGAATATCACAGTGGCAGATACTACCAAGCTCTTCTTCGAATGAGTGTGGGTCCACTTTGGGATACCACAGACCATCATATCTGACTGGTACAATAGGTTCCTCAAAATCTATGTGTATTATATATATGTAGAATGAGTACCCTAGATTATCGTGAGCCTGGCCATAAACGAGGACTAGGTCTCCTTCTGCGAAAGTATGGGGTTGAATGGATTTGTCATATTGACTCTTCATTCTTTTTTGATACATCTCGTTAATGAGAGAAGTATCACGACGTGTTTATTCTAACTTTGTCAAATATAGGAATCATTCCTTTTCAACAAAGGTGTGAGGTAGGAATTCTACAGTGAGTTTCAACGAAGGGATCTCACAATCAATTGGTAACACTACTTTGACAACATATACCAACTAGAATGGAGTGAATCTAGTTTTAGTTTTCACTGTGGTGTGGTAAGCCCAGAGGGCAGAGAAGAGTTGCAAGTGCCAATAAGTTTTGTTTCCCCCCACCATGCATTGGATCATGGTTTTAAGGACTTTGTTGATAGCTTCAAATTTTCTGTTTGCTTGAGGATAGTACGAGGATGAGTTTTCATGGAGAAAAACCAACTTGACATATAACTCAACCATCATTTGGTTTTGAAAATGTGAACCGTGATCAATGATAATGGCTTGTGGAACACCAAAGTGAGTGATGATGTGGTTAAAAATGAAGAGAGTTGAGTATGACCATCGTTAAGGAAAGTAGGCATGGCCTCAACCCATTTAGTGAACTAACCAACGACAATGATGATATAACCCTTCCCCCCAACAGAGGCAGAATTATATTGCATAAAATCAATGCCCCATTTTGCAAAGGGGTTGATGGCGACAATGGGATGCAGCAGATCAGGGTGGGTGCATGCCTTTTTGTTAAAAACTTGGCAGGGTGGGAATCTTTTTACATCCTCAATACAATCTTTGAAGATGGAGGGAAAAAAGTAACCAGCACATAAGATTTTATGGGTTGTAGCCATCCCAGAAAGGTGACCACCACAAGCTCCAAGGTGACAATCATTCAAACATGTTCAACCTCATCGCGGGTTAAACAATTTCATAGGATAGTGTCAATACCATGGCCATACAAAGTGTCACCAAGGATAAGGTAGCGTTTACAATGGTGGCGAATACGATGACATTCTTCACTAGATATATCGGGCTGAAAATGTTGGGTTTGAAGATAGAGAAGAATATCTCCATACCAAGGGTCAGACATGCTATGAAGGAACATAGATTCATCGATAAGATAATCACTGGGATCACTGTATTCATCAGCATGGGGAAGATCGTAGATAACTTCTGCAAAAACCAAGGCCTTTTTATCTTTTGATTTGGCAAACTCGAGATCGAATTCTTGAAGAATAACGATCCATTTCGAATATTTTCCTCCAAGGAATTGACCTCTCATAATATGGTACATGGGGTTTGAGTTATCAATGACCGTGGTAGTGCGTAACAGGATGTAATGGAAAAATCTCTGGATGACAATGACAGTTTCCAAAAGCCATTTTTCAACGTGCGAATATCAGAGCTCAGGACAAGATAGACTCTTGCTGAGATAGTAGATCACATATTTTTCATCGTTAGGGTCCTCTTGAACTAAAAACATATAAATAGTGGAAGAAGAGGCTGCCAAATAAAGGATATAGTCTCATGCATAATTCAGGGGATGAAAGAGAGGTGTATGTTAGACAACTGAGAGGGGGGGTGAACCAGTTGTTACCGTGCTTAAACAATTATGGTTCTTTTAAACTCTTTGTAGAGACACTGAATGATGATCACAATAATGCAAGGAAATAAACAATGGCACTTTCAGTTTCATTCACATATATGAGAAACACAGAGACAGATATTTCCCGAGGAAACCCATGCAGGGTAA
>JASDQU011508713.1:22715-45084 GCA_032191745.1 Picea mariana
TATGATGTTCAACAATGGCTTACCAAACTCATCATTGTTCTGCTGCATTGTGTTGCTCTATCTGCCTCATTGCCTTTCTGCACACATCACTTGCGTTGTTTGTTCTTCCACTTTTTATGCTTTGTGCGCCATGTCCATTCATTGCATAGTTCCTCTTCTATGCTCTTCAGCTGCTTCTCTCTCCTCCTTCTTCACATATGAATCACCTTCACCAACAAAACTCACAGCAACCTCCAACAACAACAGCAACAACAACCTTCTCTTCTTTGTACTGTGTATTTATAGCTTCTGTGCACCTTGTGCATGCAATGTTCGCAATGCCTCTGCATGCTGACTCTGCATCATTATCCTCCACCTCTCGAGTGTTCTGTCCGATTATCATCGTGACTCTTCAGCTTCTTTGGAAGTTGAGACTCTTCGTCTTCTTTGTGACAGTTGAGCTCACCTTCTCTGTTTTAGTTACAGGCTTCCACGCTCATCCATGTGTCAATCCCTTCTAAGAATAGTCTTCCTTCACTTGGATGAAGCTTGGATACTCTTCATCTCCTCTCACGATCACACAAGGGTCTCTTCGAATTCTCTAGTAGTCTCCATCAATGGTTTCTAGTAGTTTCATTGTGTCGTGCATCAGTAGCCCTCATATCAACACTTGATATGACGGTTCATATTACATCGCGATTTCACCTATCGTGATATCAGGATTCTTGATGTCAATAATTTTTGACATGTCCAACTCTCGATCCCCGATGCCTCTCCATTGACTGGAATCAACGGTCCATATCAAATCTTGATCTGACGGCTCAGATTGCATCATGATTTCACATATTGAGAAATCAGGATTCCTATTGCATTGTTTCTTTGACATTTACAAAACGCGATCCTCAAAACTCCGATCAACGGTTCATATGTGATCTTGATTTGACGGCTCAGATTATGCCAGTTTTTTGTGAGCCCTCTACTCCTTGCACTTTTAAAGATCGTGCAGGTTTTCCTCAATCCAACGGTGGTCGGACCCTGCGCTTGGATCTGACACCTCTAACTTCAATTATCCCTCTGATTAAGCTCATGGTCCACGTGACCTTCTCCTATATGACCGCAGCCAAACCTCCTCATCGGGGTTTCAGACTTTCCCATGTCGAAACATGTATGTCCTTAGGATTCACGATCCCTCAAATCCTGAAGCACTCTTTACGCACTAGCTCTCCTGGCTAGGCTCCTGGCCCATATGACCATTATCCCCGTGACGATAGTCTTACCACTCATCGGGGTTTTGAGATTTTTAATGCCGCAATACATTGGCTCACGGGATTCCCAATATGTGAAACCCCGATGATTCATCCATTCTTTAGGGATTTCACCTTGGCTTTTCCCAATGGAAAACCTCGTGCAGCTCCTGTCCGATCTGACGGCTGACGAAATTTCTGAATGAGATCCAATGGCTATTGATCTCTCCCTTCTATAGGCTTCTCATAAGCTCCTCCTAGACGTAGAAACCAATGGTCCAGATCTTCTTCTTCATTTGATATGACGACATCTGTGCTCCCTCCTGAGCTTTGCACACTTTCCTCCCAACCTTGGGAGAATTACAAGTTCTCAAAGGCCTCGATCTTTGTCTTCCTTCTCCTTTGCGAACTCCTATATCTTGAGCTTTGTTGCACACGTTCTCCTCTATGTTGTTCCTCCTGAGCTTTCACTTCCAAATCCCCAAGGGATTCTTGGACTTCTGCGCCTCTGCAGAGTCTTCACATGCACACTCTGATCCTGCCATCTTCACTGTTGTACTTGCCATCAATGAAAAGCATACACTACCTGCTAGACATTTACCAATAGTGTATGGGTCAATGCGTGCTTAAGATCATCGAAATATCATTGATAAGTTTCATCCCAGATGAAAGGAGTGTCTTTCTAAAAAAATAGCATAAATCCTTTAGTAAGCTCGACGTAATTACATATAAAACACCGAAGAAAGATCTCCTTCCCTTGCAAACTTTGTAGTTGGGTTAGATTGTTGGGAGGAGGTAAATGAAGAATAAATTTGATTTTTAACGGATCCACCGTAATCCATATTTGGAGACAACGAAACCGAGGAGTTGACCTGATTCAAAACCAAAGATGCATTTGTAAGGGTTCAAATGGATACGGTAGAACCGACATCGAAGAAAAATGGCCCATAAATGACCAATATGGTCTTGTTGATTAGTTGAATGGGCAGGTAAATCATCGAGGTAAGGTTTCGTAATATGTTTGATATCGTGGAAAGCATACTACATGGACAGCTAGAATGTATCACCAACATTTTTGAGACCAAAAGGTAGTTTCCGATAAGCAAATGTCCCCCATGGGAAGATGACGGTTGTCTTATGTTGATCAAGGGATAGAATGTCAATCTGGTTGTACCCTGAAAATCCATCCATGAAATAAAATATAACATTGTCAATGAAATTATCAATAATTTGATCGATGAAGGGTGTAGGGTAATTGTCTTTTGGACAAGCCTTGTTGAGATCCCTATAATCGACACAGAAATAAATGGTTCCTTTTTTTTTAGCAACCAGAATGATGTTAGAAACCCATTTCGTCAAGGGGGCAGGATAGATAAAGCCATATTTCAACATTTTTTCAACTTCTTCCTTTATGGTCGCGGTTTTCTTAGGATGAACTAGGCAAAGTTTTTGTCTTATAGGTTTAACTCCTGGTTAATTTTTTATCTCATTCAAAACAATTGAAGGATCGATCCGTGGCATTTCCTCATAGCTTCAAGAAAAGACATCACAAAATTCTTTAAATAAAGTGGTGTAAGATTCCACCTCCTTGGGCGAAAAAATAGCACTGATATGAACATTTTCCACGATACCTTCTTTGATTGAAATATCAATAGAAATGGTAGAAGAGATGTTTCCTAAATTCCCCTTAGACGTAGTATCTTGGGTAAGTATAAGATATTGGGGAGAATCAAAAACATCGACGGGGAACATAGAGTGTATATCTTCCTAAATTTCATCTACAATAGGAAGAAAAGATGATCAATGATGGTTGTCATCCCAAGGTACCTCGTCGATACTAAGAATTTCCATAATGGATTTGTCTGATGGAAAAATATGTAAGATGCAGTCGAAAGAAGAGGAAAAGGAATACAACCAAGATGGCAACGAATAAGTGTTGGATGCCAATAGATGTTGGTCATCCAAAGAGCGAGAGGCAGATTGGATAGCATCATATGAATCCTCAACTAGACTAAGTGGCATAGTGTCACCTAATGCATCGAATTCTAAAGGACTAGGCACAACCCAAGGATCAGATGATTCGAAATATTGATAGGTGATAGTCGAGATCATATTGATTGTGGCAATATGTTGTGTGGTGGGATGAAGTGGTGCAGGGAAGGTACCCTTAAGGGAATAATATTTTAAAATGCCTACACCAAAAATTTCATAAGTGATTTTACTATCTCCCAAGAAAGGAATATTATTGGTGGGAGGAGTGCGAGCGTCGGGGGTGCAATAATCTAACTAGTTGATAGTGACAATTTTACCTTGATGAGGAAATTGTACACATTGAAACACCGATGAAGCGACGACAGACATGGTGTAAAACCAAATTCTTCCTAATAACAATTTGTAATCAAGGGGAGCATCGAATACCTCTACATCGAAAGAGACGGTCTTACCTCCCAACTGAACAACCAAAGATTGCAAGAGTCTGTGAGGAAGAAAACGTCACCCATCGAAAAATTGAAACATTGTAGGGGATTGGTTAAGTGAAGGTGATTTTAATCCTTTCCAACAAGATAATGACATGATACAAGTGGAATCTCCCTCATCCAATATGGTGCAGTGAATGTGTTGGTTATGAACAACGACATCAATTTGAAAATCAAGATGGTGAGAAAGTCTTGACTTGAAGTTGTCAAGGTTAAACATGATATTATTTGATGACCTAGGATCAATTGTGTCAATGTCGGCCAAGAGCGTTCTATGTTGACTTGGGAAATGCTATAGAACTTCAAGAGTAGACATAACATATGGTGCTTGAGCCAAATATTCAACAATGTTGTAGTTTTGGGCGGCATGTGAACTAGGATTGAAAGTTGACTTGCGAATAGTGCTCTTGGGAGGACATAAAATAGAATCAAAAGTAGGTTTATCAATTTGAAGTGACCCATATGGATGAATAACAAAGGTAGGAGATGGATCTGGTGGGGTACCATTAGTGACGTTTTCTTTATCAAGTTTAGTCGATGTGTCATACATGGTGGTGTGAGTGGTTAAATCAATCCCATTGAACATATAAATATGAGCACTCGTTGAGGCTTAATCACTAGCAGGATGGCTGGAACTGCCCCCTATGGGAGGGGAAAGTTCTTGAGAAACCATGGACTATTACCGAGGAGAAGATTGTGTTAACATGACGGATTGGGAATTTCCTTTGAAATTTTTTTCAACTTTGTCACGATGAGGAGAGTCTGAGGTGAAATGATCATCACCACAAATAAGACATGGGAATTTCGGTTTTTGTTATGGTTTCTTTTCAGTAGCAGGTGGTGGAGTTTGTGTTTTGGTATTTTCATTATTATTATTATTCTTTTTGGGTTTATTTTTTGTTTTCTTCTTACCCACAGATTGTTGCAAAGAGGCCGATGGAACTGCATTCACCTAAGAGATTTGAGTCAGGAGGGAGCTATAGGAGAGTGAAGTTGAACTGGTAATGGGTGGAGAAGCAAAGCGATTTGTTGTTCCGGTCAATTGTGATTAAAATTGGGTTTTGATGCTACTGATAACTCCATCTGCATGTACTATGGAAGGTGTTAGCAATCAAATAATTCATTCTGAAATTTGTCTGAAAAATGATGCCTCATATTATGGAGGACATTTTAATGCCTTTCCAAGATCTTAAAACAGATCTAAAAGTACCATTGGAAAGCTTAGGATTTCTATATGTCAATCGACTATTCAAGCATGTAAAAAGGACTCTCCACGGTTCAGAAATTTGATTTTTCCCAAGGCAGTTTTCATTAAAAAATCTGCACTTTCACCAACTCATTGGTTTGGAAATCTGCTAGTTAGCCATTGAAATCTTTCCTTTTTACCAACTAAAGGGGCGGATTCAGAGAAAATTAGCTGGTGAAAGCGCAGAAGAGTTCAGAAACATCTTCTTTCTACCCAGATCGCGATTTTTTAATTCCTGAACATGTGGGAAAGGTGTCAAATGATGGATAATAATTAGGAGAAGCTAAATCATCTTTCTCATCCAGCTTTAAAGACATGTGGTGAGGAAATAACACCAAATGGCACAATAATTCTTGACAGAAAATCTCCCAGTCATCAAAAATAGATTTCTGAATCTGTGATTTTCACCTACAGACTGCCAAATAATGCTTTAGTTGTCAAATTTGACTTGTAATGATCAGATTAAATTTATTTGGTTAAATATTAGGTTATTTTATTGTATTAAGTTTTGTACTCTGTTTTCCATTTTTAGAAATCTAGATCCATGTTTATAGGATCTGAGATCTATTGTAAAAGATATAAATACCTATCATTTGATAGAAGCAATGGTTCGATTCTAGATAGAGGAATACATTGTGTTGTAAATAGACTTTTCTATGATAATACAAATCAGAGTTTTCTCTCTCTTTTGATGCCAGATTCTATTTTTCCTTCTGTACTTTCTATCAAGTTGTTTTAGCTACAGAATGATGGTTATCTCATTGGTTAGCTCATAATTTGATATTGAGTTGCTTATCATTGTTTATTAAACCCTACAGTTTGTATTCAGTTTATGAACATTGTTTTCTCACCCATTTAAAGCTATCATTTGATCATCAATCCTTGAGAGCACTGGCTTATTTGATTGTCATGTTACTGTCTGAGTGCCATACTGTAATTGATTTATCCCATTGATCCACATATACATAAACAAAAAAAATAAGTTTACGTTAAGTTACCAAGCATCTTTGACCCACAACCACAAATAGTTTCGTGAAAGATAACAAATTGGCGTTGTTGTCGGCGAAAGGAGATTGAATCTCAGCTTCCTTGGGACACGACAAGATCCATCTTTGATGATAGACAAAGTCTGGACATGAATCTGTTGTAATCATCTATCTAGCGACTCCACGAAGGAAGATTCAGTGGCGACTCTATTGTTTAGAAATCTGATGGCGACTCCACTGGTATGAAATGAACAAGAGGTATGATTTTTGCAACTTTTCAAGTATTTCTGGTTACCCTCATCTAGTGCCTAGTAGAGATGAATGGGAATGCAACCTTCCCAGATTTTGAGGAGAAGAATGGGAAGTGCCAGCTGAACACTTGCTGGATTTTCATGACTTTATTCATAGGCTTGAAATTGTACATGAGGATGTTCAAATTAAGTTTTTCAAGCATTCATTAGAGGGGATTTCTCTTGACTGGTGTCGATCTCTTTCAAGTTAAAGTGTTAGCTCTTTGGCATATTTTCATGTTTCTTTTCATGTGTTTTGTAAAGATCAATTTTCAAATGACTTTCTCTATCCTGAGTGTTGTCATTAATTCAATATTTTGAATGAAGAATTAGACACTCATGAAGAGTATGTTGTTGTAGAGAATACTCTTCATTGTGATCGAGAGATTAGTAATCCACACTATGATAACCTTAGTGATGCTTTTGACATTGTACCAGATGCATCTACTATCTTAGGTTGTCATGAAGATCAGATTTTTCCTTCTGAAAACTTTGAAGATGTTGAGCAGATTGACATATCAATAAGAGACAGTTTTGGATCTGCAACAAATACTAAGGGCATCCCTCAGCTTTCAATTTTACAGAAAAAAGGGAATTTCAAAATATATGAAGAGAAAGATGATGAGCATAAGGGTCCAGATTAATAGTCCATCCTATATGTTTCTCCGATAGAGGTTGATCAGTCTACATTCAGCATTAAGATCATTAAAGGCAACCTAAAACAACATTTCATTTTTCAGTTGGAACATCAACAAGGAGAGGTATTTCATTGTGACTTTGATGACCCTATTGCTGCCTGTTTGGAATCTATGAACAACATATATGTTAAATTATTTTGGTCAGATGAAAATTGGCTTTGTCGTCAATTCAAACTACTTTTTTGTTGGCCATGCATTCAATTATTTGTCGGGTAAATATCAAGAACATATTCAGTAAATCAGTATCTGATATGGCTTCATTGGAAGCATGAGTTTACTTGATTGAGCATCAGTACAATGGTTGGATCAGGAGTAGGCAATGAATAAGATCTTCATATGAGCAAGTAGATCATGTTTAGTTGTTGATTTCTGAAATAAATAGGCAAGCTGCAGGCAGAGAATGTATGTGTAGAAAATTTGGTCTTCTAAAGATGTAGGTGGCTCGAGCAACAAGTTGAAAGCTACCAGTTTCAAAGGAAACACACAGGAGTTTAGTGTTTTTTCAAATACACAGTGCATTTCAAGCGACAGTCCAAGAGGAATTTTCATTAAATTCCTATGCTAAGATATAATATAGATATCGATTCCCATATCTGAATATTACTGATTTGAAGTTATTTCTTCCAAGCTGTGAGTGTTGAGTTATTCATGATTCAACAAACCCTCTGTAAATTCATATGGCGCGTAGGCAGAAATCTTGTGGACAGAAGAATTTTCTACAAATATTTAGCAAATATCAAAACACAGAAGAATGTTCGATTGTGAATTCATCAACATTTGCATTTTGGGAGATTACTTCTGCCCCGGGAAATCAATCCAGAGATGATTGATGACATGATATAACTTTTTCTGTCAAAGGCACGTTTATTGTTGGGATCATCTATTTATGGAAACTTCAAATGGAAAATTTCTCGAAAGTGTTTGCTAGTACCGAGGCCATTAGTAACTTGCTTTCACTTACCCTGTTGAAAACTGGAACGAAAGACAAGAAATCTCTGGCACACATTACTATTCATTGTCTGCCTTGGAACTGATGACTGAGAGATCTCTAAATAGGCTTCCATTTAAGAATTTCAACTGTGAATTCATTATTGATCAATACGACAAATTACAGACAGTTTTCAGTTTAGTAGAAGATTAGGTGAAAAAGACAAAAAATTTGAAGATAACATGGTCATAAATAGAGTTCCATACATTTTTTAGAAATTTAAATGTCAAAGTATAGGATATAACTTGTTTATTCCTATAATAAATCGATTATCAAAAGGTATTTCCAAAAATCAAAGAAAATCTTTTCAATAGCTAATCTCTGTTTTGAAACTGAAGTTAGCTGGTGAAAGTTCAAGGTTTCAATGGATAAATGGCATTTCCGAAAACAAGTGAGCCGGTGAAAGTGAAGCCCTCAGTTTTCTTATTTGCATACATGGGAAGATTGTAGAGAGGAAGATGATGAGATGAAAAGTCTAGATCAACAGTTCATCATGCATTTTTCTCAGACAGAGATTAAGTAGTCTGTATTTAGCATTGAGATTTGTGATTGATTAAATGAATACACAAGCAGGTTACAGGTTGCTACAGGTTTTTAGATGATAAATTGTAAAGTCCAAATGACTCCATTCTCAATACTAAAGGAACAAGGTCTTCCAGGTTCTTGGAAACCTCGCAGGGAGGTCTCCATCCCAGTTGGAGCCAGATGTTAGCGATCAAATAATTCATTTTGAAATTTGTTTGAAAAATGATGCCTCATCTTGTGGAGAAATTTTTACTACCTTTCCAAGATCTAAAAACAGATCTGAAAGTACCATTGGAAATACTAGGATTTCTAGATGTCAATCGACTATTCAAGCATGTAAAACAAACTCTCCACAGTTCAGAAATTTGATTTTTCCCAAGGCAGTTTTCATTAAAAAATATGTGCTTTCACGATCTCATTGGTTCGGAAATCTGCTAGTTAGCCATTGAAAGCTTTCCTTTTCACCAGCTGAAGGGGTGGATTCAGGGAAAATTAGCTGGTGAAAGTGCATAAGGGTCCAGAAATGTCTTCTTTCTACCCAGATCGCGATTTTTTAATTCCTAAACACGTAGGAAAGGTGTCAAATGATGGATAATAATTAGGAGGAGCTAAATCATCTTTCTCATCCAGCTTTAAAGACATGTGGTGAGGAAATAACACCAAATGGCACAATAATTCTTGACAAAAAATCTCCCAGTCATCAAAAACAAATTTCTAAATATGTGATTTTCACCTACAGACTACCAAATAATGCTTTAGTTGTCAAATTTGACTTCTAATGATCAAATTAAATTTATTTGGTTCAATATTAGGTTATTTGATTGTATTAAGTTTTGTACTCTGTTTTCCATTTTTAGAAATCCAGATCCATGTTTATAGGATCTGAGATCTGTTGTAAAAGATATAAATACCTATCATTTGATAGAAGCAATGGATCAATTCTGGATAGAGGAATAGATTATGTTGTAAACAGACTTTTCTATGATAATACAAATCACAGTTTTCTCTCTCTTTTGATGTCAGATTATCTTTTTCCTTTTGTACTTTCTATCAAGTTGTTTTAGCTACATAATGATGGTTATCTCATTGGTTAGATCATAATTTGATATTGAGTTGCTTATCATTGTTTATTAAACCCTACATTTTGTATTCGGTTTATGAACAATGTTTTCTCACCCATTTAAAGCTATCATCTGATCTTCAATCCTTGAGAGCACTGGTTTATTTGATTGTCATATTACTGTCTAAGTGCCATACTGTAATTGAGTTATCCCATTGATCCACATATACATAAACACAAAAATAAGTTTACCTTAAGTTACCAAGCATCTTTGACCCACAACCACAAAGAGTTTCTTTGAGTGATAAAAGAAGGAGGTTTGGATGGATTGGTAGGAGTACGGGTAGCATTTGGTATCAACTCATACAATGTACTAGATTACGAGTAAACCAAATCTAAGTAATGAACTTGGGAAATGGCTTATTCCTCACTGACCACACCACTCATGGAGATGTCATGAGAAATTGGGGGTATAAGAGATTTTATAAACCACTCTGCCAATAGATGGTCAGGAATGTTCGCTTTAGTCAACATTTGTTGTCATATCCATTCATGAATGTGATCAAAGATATGTACAGAGTTCGTTTAACGAAGGGAGATTAAAATTTTAGTACCTATATCGTAACAGATGGTTAATTGAAAATGTATGAGAAAATCCATAGCTAGGGAGTTGAAGTCTTGAAAGGAACCACGTTGAAGTTCAATGTACCATTTGGCTGATCTCATGAGTGTGCACTGGAAAAGACGTAAACATATAGAGTCATCCATCGATGAGTTTTATTAACACCATAAATGGAATGTCATCACATGGTTGTTTGGGTGTTCCCTAGGTTTACCATCAAATTTGGGGATGTCAAAAGGTAATTTAGCAAGAATTACTGGCCAAAAAGGAAAATGCAATATGGGATCATTTGTCAACCGAGACAAATCTAGTAGATCCAGTGTGGTGAGAAAGGGTAGTTGTCAGTTAAACTGAGGGTGATACTGATGTGGCATAGGGACACCAGTGGGGCTGTAAAATAGTTGAGGTGGGTAATTGTACCCAGTAGGATCTCCCATTTATGGATGGTTTTGACCAGTATAGGTAGGATTCGATTGTTGTTGAGGAACGTTCATGAGAAAGGTGACATTGGGTTAATTCTGAGGAGTATAAGTTGGTTGATTTGGTTGTGGGGGATAAATAGTTTTCCCTTGAGGAGGGTAAACAATTTTTCCATGAGGAGGGTACCATTAGACCCTTTGGGAAGGATAAGCTTGTTATCCCTGAGGACCCTAGGTGGGATTTGAGACACCTGGACAAGGTTTTCCAAAATATAATCTAGAAGGAAAAGGATTTGGTACTCCTCCTTGTCGGTTATGGTATGATTTCCCTCCTTGGTAAGGTTGATTAAAGGTACCTCTTTGAGGTACTCCCTAGGATTGTTAAGGGTTTCCCCCCTGCCATAGGTTGATTGACATCTGTGGTTTGGCCAATAAAGGGGGGTTGTCCCCTGACAAGAATGTGCAAGGGTGATTGTCCCCTAGGAATGATGGGCCCACTAGACGATGGTTTCCCCCCAAGAGGGATAGGCCCACTAAAAGATGGTTTCCCCCCAAGTGGGATTTGTCCCGTAGTTGATTGTGTATGTATGGAAAGTGTATGCATTCTCTGATGTAAAGATGTTCCAACAGGATCCTGTGGAACATGAGGAGTTGTAGCGTGAAGAGGTGTAGTGTTGGGAGTAATGGTTGTAGCACCTTATGCATGATTAGGTGTTACGACTCGAGCATTAAGATGGATTTGTTATGACTTAGCAGCAAGGTCAACTACTTGTTTAATGGGATGATCAATAGTCTAATCGGATGGTCCTGCCTCAGAGACAAGAGGGTCATGAGGATCAAGAGGAGGTTGAACAAAGTCAAACTATTCATAAAGATCACGTCCTAATGAAGTCTTCCATATGGAATGAACAAGTGTCTTTTGTGGATTTACCATGCCAGTAGATCGGACAGGAGTTATGTATTCATCATAATCACGTTGTGTGTCTTCCATCTATGTTTCAGTATATGGACTCAATGGTAAAAGATGAATTTATTCTTCTATTATGTTATCGAATGAGTCCAATCAAACAAAGAGTGGTTCGATAGTTTCAGACACAGGGGTAGTATGAGGAATTGGATCCTCAAATGTAACCAAGGCGTTTTTAGGATTTTCTAACAAAGGTGTAGCAGTGCTCACAGCGTCAGAGAGATTTTCTATCTCTTCACGGTAAATGTCTTTTGTTGAATTAGGAGGTAAGGGATCGTAGCCTTCCAGAGTCAACCCTTGCATCCTACATGATCTATGAAGATCTTTATCGTCTACATGCTCAATCTTAGAAAAAAACAATGAACAACACACACTAAAAAATCTAGAATAACCAACAAGCAACCAAACCTTCTCTCAATGTAATATTCCAGATATAAAAAGTATGCGGAAAAAAAATAAAATGGTAGAAATGGCATATGAACAACAATATAACCAGAATAACACCACAACAATAACAAAGTGATACCGGAATAACACCAGAAAGAGCACTTTGATTACTGAGAGCAATGTTCACTTGCCTCTTCAAGGGGGAAACCTCCAGTCGAGTAGAGCTCTATTACAATAATATCGAAGGAAAAAGTTCTCATACCCTCGACTCCTATTTATACTAAATATTTCTATCAAAATAACCATCTAGATGAAGATCCTTCTAAAAGTGGTAGCTTCTATTAGGTCTTCTTGCATTCAACTTATTCTTCCTTATTTCTAGGCCTTATTAATATTGACCTTTATTACATCGGAATATATTATTCTACCTACGTGAGGGGTTAGGTCCCTAACATGTCCTCCCCCTTAAAAAAATCCTTTTCCTCAAGGCTTGAGATGTGGAAATTACTGCAGAATGGTAGCTGGTTCCCAAGTGGCATCTGTTGGGGTTGTATCTTTCCATTGGACTAACACTTCCTTGATGTTTCACTGATGCAGGCAACACTCACGTTGTTCCAAAATGTCTTGTGGTTGTATCCAAATGGAGCCTTATTCATCAAACTCAGGAAGGTTGGTTTGAGTTTGGCACTTAGTTCCAATAACCTTCTTTAAGCATGAAACATGAAAAACATGATGTAGCTTAGAATGTCTGGGAAAAGCTAACTGATAGGACACCTATCCCACATGCTTGAGAATGGCATAAGGACCATAAAATTTGGGTGCCAGCTTATGACAATGGTTGGCCTTAAGGAAAATTTTCTTATAAGGTTGCAGTCAAAGAAATACCTGATCCCCTTCTGCAAATTGACGTTCAGAGAGACCTTGATATGTTTGTTGCTTCATGTGATTCTAGGCCATGACCAAATTCTCTTTGAGGGTATGAAGAATAGCCTCTTGAACTGTAATCATTTGGTCAACCTCCTAGACCTTCGAGACATTTGGTAAATATGAGAGAAATAAAGGTGGATTTTTTCCATATACTGCTTCAAAAGGAGTCATGAGGGTAGTTGTATGGTATGAAGTTTTGTACCACCATTCATCTAAGGGTAACCATTGATCCCACTAATTTTTCTTTTCTGATGCAAAACACCTCAAATATGTTTCCAAACACTTGTTGGCAACTTCAATTTGACCATCAGTGAGGGGATGATAAGTTGTGCTGAGATGCAATTGGGGGCATTGTAGCTTGAACAGTTCTTTCCAAAAATTGCTGGTGAAAGTTGGGTCGTGTTCAAAAATAATAGAATGCGGCATGCCATGAAGCTTGAAGACCTGATCCATGAAAATTTGAGCCACAATGGATGTTGTAAATGGGTGTTGAAGAGCACTGAAATGAGAATACTTGGAAAGGCAATCAACTACCACCATGATGAATGATTTATTTCTCAATTTAGGTAATCTTACAATAAAATCCATAGAGATATCCCACCAAGTAGCAGGTAGAATCGGAAGCGGTTGTATTGTGCCAGGATATTTGATTGTTTCACCCTTGTTGTGTTGACACACATCAAATTCAGCCACAAAATTATGAACAGACTATTTTATGCCATCCCAGAAAAAAGAACAATTGACACTGTCATAGGTTTTGGTAAACCCGGAGTACCCAGCTGTGAGTGTAGCATGAAGCTCAAAAAGTACCATGGATTTAAGTTTTGATTGTTTACTTAAATACAAATTAACTTTGTATCAAAGCTCATCNATATTTTCGGGAAAGTGCATCTGCAACCACATTGTCTTTTCCTTTATTGTAAATGATCGCATAATAATATACAAAGAGCTTAGTCACCCATTTTTGTTTCTTTGGGGAGGAAATGTGTTGTTCCGAAAAATGCTTAAGGCTTTGATGATCTGTCTTAATTTGGAAGCATTTGCCCAATAGATAAGGGCGCCAATGATCAACAACATGCAGAATCGACAAAATTTCCTTTTCATAAATTGAATTGCGAATTTTCATTTAGATAGTTGTTTTCTGGTAAAGGCCAAAGGCTGACCCTCTTGCATAAGGACAGTGCCAATTCCTTTCCCTAAAGCATCACATTCCAGGAAAAAGGTTTTTGTGAAATCAGGAAGGGCCAAGACTGGAGTGGTGCACATGGCCATATTCAAGGTTTGAAAAGATTGAGCAGCTGTTGGAGTCCAGGTGAAAGAATTATTTTTAAGGAGTGCAGTGAGAGGTGTCACAATCTTTCCATAATTATTAAAAAACTTCTGATAATAACCTATTAAGCCCAGAAATCCACGCAAGATTTTGATAGTCTTTGGGTGAGGCCAGTCTTGCATAGCTTCAATCTTTTTAGGATCCACCCAGATACTGTCCTTGCCAATAAGATGACCTAAGTACTCGACTTACGAGGCACACAAAACACATTTAGATTGTTTCAGGAAATGTTGGTGCTAAGAGAGTAGATGGAGAGCTCGATCCACATGAGCAATATGGTCTGTCCAGGTTTTTCTATATATGAGGATATAATCAAAGAAACCTGAGACAAAATGATGGAGAAAAGAACGGAAGACATGATTCATGAGGATTTGGAATGCGGAGGGGGCACTACATAACCCAAAGGGCATGACCAAAAACTCATAGTGGCCCTCATGAGTTCTAGAGGAAGTATTAGGAATGTCCGAATCTTTCATATGGATTTGGTGGTAGCCAGAACAAAGTTCAAGTTTAGTAAAGAACTGAGTGCCACTCAATCCATCCAAGAGGTCATCAATGGCAGGAATGGGAAATTTGTCTTTAATGGTGAGTTTGTTGAGGGCACGAAAGTCAGGACACATGCACCAAGAACCTTCTTTCTTTAGGACCATGACCACAGGAGAAGAGTAGGGACTCATACTAGGGCAGATAATGCCTGCATTAAGCAGTTCTTGAACCATTTTCTCAATTTCATTTTTTTGGGAATAGGTGTGAAGATAGGGACGGATATTGGGAGGAAGGATTCCTAGGACAAGGGGAATGTAATGATCATGAACACCACAGGAAGGAGGGAGTCCCTAGGGATTTAGAAAATACCACTTGATTTTTAGAGAGGATGGATTGGAGGTATTGCGGCACAGATGGTGTCTCAGTTGCTTGTATCGCATGGAGTTGGGAAATAATGCTAGAATGATCTTTTTTGAGAAGATTTTCCATGAGATGGGAACTAATGATCTTAGGGGAACAAAAAGTGATGCCTTGGAACTTATATTGTTGGCCCTCTGAGTCGATTTGCATGTTTAATTCCTTAAAATCCATAAGAATGGGACCCAAAGTCCTTAGCCAGTCTGCACCCAACACAATGTCACAACTGCCCATGTCGGTGTAAAACATATGAGTTTTCAGGTGGTAGTCACCAATTTGGGGACGCACATTTTCACAATGCCCTCCACATTTCATGGAGCCTCCATTGGAAATTATGATTTGGAAATTATTGACTACATGGATATAGCAATGAGTTTCTTGGGAAATGCGGCGATGAATAAAATTATGGGTTCTTCCACTATCAACAAAAATGATGACCTTGCTATGATTGATGTAACCAATTAGCTTGAAGGTTTTGGAAGTAGAGAAGCCAGTGAGATAATTTAGGGAAATGATCGATTCTACTTCAAGAGGGTCTAAGGGAAGGGTTATGTCAGTGGGTTCAGGTGACACAGACAGAAGGGGAGCTTTAACATCCTCTTCTGAAACATCCTACGATATGGCCATAAAAATATTTTGCTCCTTACACTTGTGTCCCGGAAAAAAAATTTCATCACAATTATAACAAAGGTCTTTGAGTTGGCATTCAACCATTTTGGCCCTGGTCCATTTTTGGATCTTTAGTGAAGTAGAAGGAGGAGTGGGATTTACTGGTTTAGTGCGAGGAATAAAGGAGGGTTTCCAGTTTTGAGAAGAGACAACCTGTTTTTCTTCCTTATCTCTTTTAGTAGCCTCCACCCAACTCTGAGGCTGAGCCATGAGGACATGGGCACAAATCTCTTCCTTGAGGCCACTGATAAAACATTCTCGGAAAAAAGCATCAGACATGCCCTTTATATGAAAATCCAGTTGCTCAAAAGAAGCTATAAAGTCTTCCACTATTCCTGATTGTTTCAAATTTGTCAAACAGACTAAATGGTTGGTGTCAGTGTCAAAGCATTCATAAATCTCAGCCACAAAGTTTTTCCAAGCAACATACCGTTGAAGGGAACTTTTTCTCCATTGCCACCATTTCCAACGTCCTTGATCTATATGGAGAACACCATACCGGAGTTTGGCCAAATCATCTGTAATGTCGTACAAAGAGAAATAATGTTCCATTTGAGTCAAGGGTGATTTTAAGGATGGGAATTTGTTTTAAAATGTAGAAACATTGGCGAATCTTACTAATCCTTCATATGCCAACTATAAATGTTTGGTGATATTTTTTTAAAAATATTTAAATTTATAAGGATTTTATATATTTTTTATAAACTTTTGGTGATTTTTAAGTTAAAATAATTTTATCGTATAGAATTTGGGAAAATAATTTTTAAAATAGTGAATCTCGTTTTTGGAAAAACCATGGAAAATTAGCCCATGAGCAAAATTTAGCCCCTAAAATCATCCATGATTTGAGTTACCCAACCAGTGGGGTCCAAGCCATAAAATTTGATCAAATCCACACGTGGAAGGCATAGGTCACGCTGAAAGTGATGGGGATGGAAATTATGGGAATGAGAGGAAGTTTCAGCTTTGGTATGAAAATTTGGGTCAGATAAAGGGGGATTTGCAGGGATACGTAGCTTGGTTCATATCATCGAAGTGACATATTCAAGTTGGGTAGTAATGTCTTTTTTGAGGTCTTCTTTGAGTTCCTCGATTGAGGAGGCAATGGAGGAATGCATGTTTTTATTAATGGTGGAAATATTGGCACTGAGTTGTCTCACTTCTTGTTGGGTCTATGTGAAATTATATTGCAAGGTATTGAAGCAAGCTTCCAAGCCTTGGATACAGGTATGGGCCATGATGATGAGAGAACTGAAAAGGGGTGGGTGGGGTAAAAAAAAATGTTGAAAAATGATATGTATTAATGTGATAAGGGAGAAGAGATAAATCCAATGGAATAGGTCTCAAATAACGGCACAACAAATTCTAGACTTTTTTTTTCTACACCTGTGGAATTATACTCTGGTCTGAAGAATATTGCAGTGATGAAATGCCCAAATTCTTAATCAGGAAGAAATGTGTAGTGATTTGGCAACTTGAATGCAGGATAAACAGTTTCACAACAATAAATCTTGTCTTTTTTTTTTTCGTCCCCAAAGGTTAGGTCTTCAAGGTTTCTACAGACAATGGTTTTCCCTGTTCTATAGCTCTCTGATATACGTGTGGGGTCCAACAGTAGTACTCGGCCCAATATCTCAGGGCAGTAAATAAGGAGGCTAGATCGTGCCCTTAGCCATACTAACCGACTACCCATGTACTAGAGAGTATATTCCCGAGTTTTGTTCTCGATAGGACTATAGAAGTCAGGCAACCGATCGGTTTATCTAAAGAGGGCTTCAAGAAATCTAGGCCGATCCATATACAGGTGTTTTCTGATGTGCTACCACTCTAAGGGGTAACAACAGGGGTTACAAGTGTGGCCAACAGATGTGTGCTTAAGTACCACCTATATTTCCTACATGTATGAATCCCTAACCACAGGTTTATGCACGTAACGACAGATCTCTATAGCTTAAAGATGTCAGAATATGTCTCTACCCTGAAAAAAATTAACCCTCAATTTTATGTCGAGGAAAGTGCTCTAATACCACTTGTAATATTCCGGATATAAAAAGTATGTAGAAAAGAAATAAAATGATAGAAATGGTATGTGAACAATAATATAACTAGAACAACACCACAATAATATTGAAGTGATACCAGAATAACACCAGAAAGAGCACTTTGATTACTGAGAGCAATGTTCACTTGCCTCTTCGAGGGGGAAACCTCCAGTCGAGCAGAGCTCTATTACGATAATATCCAAGGCAAAATTTCTAATACCCTCGACTCCTATTTATACTAAATATGTCTATCAAAAGTACCATCTAGAGGAAGATTGTTCTAGAGGTGGAAGCTTCTTTTAGGTCTTCTTACATTCGACTTATTCTTCCTTATTGCTAGGCCTTATTAATGTTGACCTTTATTACATCAGAATATATTATTCTACCTGTGTGAGGGGTTAGGTCCCTAACACTCAATGACCGTACCAGTTGGTGATGAAATCCAACATCACGTGATCAAATTGAGAAGGGGATAGGATATGAGCGGGTGGACTAGTTATGATTATGACCTGCTTAACAGACTTATGCCTTGGTGCAATATTCCACACAGTAATTGTGGATTTACCCTCTAAGGAGCCCGAGTGAGTTTGACCAACATTTGTTCCAGGTACAACAAAAACTTCCTTCCACTGTCACCTTGTGTAAAGACCCTAAATATTATGGCTACTAAGGACACAAACTCATGGTCAGCCTCTAGGCGAGTACAGTCGACAGTCAGTCTGAACGTATGGGTAGGATAACAAGTCTAAAATCCTTCAAGAGAAATGAGGACAAGTGGACGTATAGAACTCTAGAGCACCTCGAATGGATTCAGAATTCACGAAGCACCAAGACCAAATGAAGATAGTTGGCACTCAAGAAGAACCCCGAATATACTATCTTACTACTACGAATGGTTAAACCATAGAGGGATAATCTCTGTGGCTCTCTCGAGCGCTACCTCGTGTGTAACCCCTGTGTGAGAGGGGGATCAYAGCTATGCTTATATGAAAATTGGATTTCCTCTCCCTATCACAATATTCTAAGTTTGTTTAGAATACTTTGGAGAGTTTTACTCAAAGCCTAATCCAAAGCGCTAATCCTACTATAATGTTGGTGGAAGAATCTAAAAATAAAAAGTTTATAGATCAATTTTAATTAGCATTGATTTCAGTGGTTGTTCTTTACTCAGAGGTGAATGAAAGTGAAATTGATGATATTATGACTCGAATCCCAAAGAAGCAAAATAAAAATGATAAGAAATCATTTCTTTCAATGAACTTCTATTTATGGGAAGGAGAAGAATTTTCTTTCTTTCACTGTCAAACACAAGAATGTAGAAATTTCATGCAATTGCTTTCAACAAGAATCCAATTCAATGCTAAACTATTCATAAATTATTTCTAATATCCAAAAATCAATCATGAAAAGATATTTATTTGTTTAAATATGAACATTAATTGATTTTATTCGAAGCTTCTCATGCCAAAAAGATTTCACTATTTGCAGTTTTAGACAATTGGAAGCAAGTATCATACAAACAAAAAGAACACTCGAACAACAATCAAATAAGAAGTGAAAACAATTCTAAACTTTAAAAAAAAGAAAGCCAAAATAACAAAACTCACACAAAAAATTTTCTTGGAAATATACAAATATCAAAGACCAAATGGAACATTACAAATATCCTTGGGCTTACTTGTAACAACTTTCAAATGATCATATGAACTAGAAAGTATCAAAAATGAAATCAAAATCTCGAAGAGAAAGAGTTATTTCAAAACAAGGAAATATCTTTAAATATCCAAACAAATACCAAAAAACTTAAAAACAAACAGGTTGCAAACTTTATAGAAGACACAAGCTGGTAGAAAAATTCTTAAGCAAAAGAAGAACCCCAAAAATCACACCAAGCACAGATATCCAACAATTTTTCAACAGAGAGAAAAATCAGTGCTCTGGTTGTATAAGGACCAGAGCGCTACAACGTCAGTTGATGGTATCGCTTGCTCTATAATATCACTATAATAAATCTAACAATCAAGAAGGGTCCCAAAGGATCCTTATATCTATGACCCATGTTACTTCATGACTTCAGAATTCAAGGATTTTGATCATTTAACACCTTTTTACTCCCGGAGTGAGTCAACCCCGAATTTGACCATAGTGTATATCCAAAAGTCAGGAAGGATTATGAATATCCTTATATGTATGGCTCATGTTACTTCTTGACTTTGACATTCAAGGATTCTGGTCATTTAACTCCTTTTTACTCCCAGAGTGGGTCAATGCTAGATTTGACTCTAGCGTTTATCCAACGGTCAATAAGGATTTCAAAGATCCTTAGATCTACAAACCATGTTACTTCAAGACTAAAAAGTTGGTTAGGGGTTAATGATAAATCAAATCCCATGACAATGTATAGGAAACCTCCAGTTGTCGGTCAACCATTCGATCACCGTTTTGACCGGTTTCCTTCAGCAATATTTGAATGATGTGAAGTTCCAACATCCTGAAGTCTCGAACATCTGAATTCCCCAGGCCCAGAAGGATTATATCCCTTTCAAAAACCCCAATTTAATCCTAGTCGATGATCCGATCAACCTTTCAAATCTTCGAATCCTTAGGAAATTTTTAAATTTATCATGATGTATCTCAGTCATCAATCGCAATATCAAACACGATCTCAACCATCGATTCTCCAAAATACCTATAACTCTACAGGAAGCCATTAAAACTTGAATTTTTACCATTCCAGGTCAAATTTCGATCTACAACGTCACCTCTCTACTCCATTGACCCTCTCAAACCATATGAAATCATTAAAACATATTTCACTCATGGAATTGGGGTTTTCTCTCCAAAATATTTGTTTTTCCCCAAAATTGGTCACAAGAAAAATATGCAAGAACGAATTTCATGAATTCGCAACCCTCTTGGCCCATACAATCTTGGTGTTTAAACTAGACGATCTAATACGATAATGTAACATCCCCCAACCCATTTGTCTGACATTATGGTGCAAAACACTCTTAAAAATGAAATTCCTTCTAACTAAATTAATTGATTTACAATTAGTTGACTTCTTGGAGCTTACAACTACAAATTAAAATATATTTTGCTATTGTTTACAACCAATAAATATATGCATCTACCACATTCTAATAATCAACATGAAATGCAGCTAAAAAACTCATTACAACAACATATAAATCACTTCCAAATACATAGAGTTCATGAACAACAATTAAACACATAATTTAACATAACAACAAGATAAAACACTAATTGTTTCACATCAGTTGTGCAACCAACTGCTTGGGATGGATGTTCCACCCAACCATAAACTAATTTTTCCAATTCTTAACATCCAATCACCCCTAATCTAAGGATAGAAATCCATAAAAGAGGGTGGTTTCTCACAGTCCACTCGCAACTCATAAAACTCTCAACCCAACTGATATTTTCCTACAGCTACCCCGATTTTCCACCAAATCTCTTCCTCTTGACCTATCCAACCCAAGGAATGTACCACTTCATTGATCTCATTCCCTTGGGGATCCCATTAATTTATCAGGGTCTCTCTATCACAGACAGCTAGGAATCGCTCAGCTGGGAACTCAAGGGAAACCTTATACTAGGAAAAGTATTCGCAAACCAACAACAATCATTTGTTGTTTCAGTGCAACTCACCGAAGAGTTCACTCTTCAAGGTTGACAACTTGGCTCTTCAGTTTTCTAGCTCCAATTTGATCCAATTACGCTCCATCTTTCTCTAGAATTCACCCTGCATGACTATATCATCTTCAAGCTTTGTTTCTTGATTTCTACTTATCTACCATGCACAAAAATTGACTAACTAAAAATTCATGTCCCCACCCATACAAATTTCCTCTCTTTGGCTTGCCTTTCTTGACTCACAATCTTCCCCAATCTGATTGTACTCAACCCCCATGTTCCCAATAAATTTGGGATCTAATCACTCACACCCACCCTCTTACATGTATTCAATGATTGTCTTAGGGAGCACTCAATTAGAAATGGGAAGGTTTGTATACAAATAGAAAATTTAGAAAAATGGTTTAAATTAGTATACATGGGTAATTTCCCCCTTGGACCCATCTTGGACATTATCCTAGACACTCCCCTCTCTTGTGAATTAATCCATCCCCCATCTCTTGTCCATGTCCCCTTAGCATATTGCATCACATTTTATTATTAAAACATTGAAATACAATTCACATATTACATCGCTTTAGTCGTATCCACACATTATATCTACATAAGCGTTAGTTAAAATGGGTTTTATAGTGGGGATGTTACAAATTCAGTGTGGAAGGGAGGATCAAAGGAGGATTGGATTCCTCTATAGGTTGTATCCTAAAAAATCGGGATTTTCATCTTCCTCAAGTTGGTGCTTGAAAAGAGAGGATTGGAGTCCTCTACAGGTTGAATATTGAACAATAGGGAGTTGCAACTTCCTCAAGTTGGTGCTTGAAAACAAGGGATTGTTGTCTCTTCAAGTTGGTTCTTGAAAATAGGGATAGGTGTCTCCTTGAGTAGGTGTTCAAAAGAAGGGAGACTGGTGTCTTCTATAAGTTGTAGCTTGTAAATGAAATATATTTTTTATT